>CANUEP010022949.1:0-167212 GCA_947857235.1 Jatropha podagrica
TTTTTTTACTATTAAAAAAAAAAAAAAAAAAAAAAAAAAAAAAAAAAAAAAAAACTCCATGAACTATGTTGGAATCCTCACCTCAGTTTTCACTTTGCAAAAATTAAAGTAACACAGGATGCAAGCTTAAGTTCATTTTATTTTATAAATTCACTGCAGAATACAAAAGCTGGAGACATTTTAATAAAGAAAAAAGAAGAAACTATACGTTTTTCTTGTAGTTTCTTCCGCTCTAAATGATTAAAAACTAATCACTTGCTCAAGAGCTAAACCAAAAGTTCAGGTCTGAAAACTTATACGAAGAGTTATATTAATGAAATAGTTTGAATCCCGATGACAAGTGAACAATCTCTTGAACAGATAACTTATCTACTGAGAAAATATGAAATCAAAAAATTTTAAAAAGAAAAAAAAACATTATTTTAAATTATTTTAATGGTTCTTAATTTTCAAATTTGCCTCAACAGAAATCTAATCAATAAAAGAAGTCAAAATTCTAAAAAAAAAAAAAAAAAAAAAAATCAATCCAAGATTTTAGTTTATTCTCTTTTTTTTTTCTAGGCCCTAATAAGAATGGAGAAACCAAGTCATATCATAATTCCCAAAACCCCAATAAAATAATTTAAAATGTCAAGAAGCAGAAATAAATAAAATATTACCAATCCAGTTACAACCTTAGTTCTCTTCACTTGCAAATCAAAATTTATCTAACTACTTTACTAGGCTTATTGCAGTTAACTAATTCATATCCTCTCATTTTCTTTTCTTAGTTCTCAGCCACCATCAAAGACTCATACCCAAAAAAAAAATGAAAAAAGAACTCAATGAGTGCGTATCCATACATTACCTTTGATAATGATCGAAACATCGAGAACATCAACGTGGTGGTAAGAAGCACGGCCAGAAGAGATTGCATCGTTAAGACAAGAGTCAGCAGAGTCAGTGGAGTCGAGTTGCAAAGACTGAGCGGAATCGGCTACTCGGACGATCCAGTTACCGAGTTTAAGAAGCTTGAAGACAAGCGATCTTCCTAGAAACCCTCGCCCTCCAAGAACCGTGCAGGTTCTAGGGTTTAAATCCCCAAATGGAACCTCGATCGCCATTAACACAGAGAAAGAGAGATTAAAAACAAAAACTGAAAAATGAAATTAAATAGAAATGAGAAATTCTGGTTCTGATCAGTGTATTTGTATAGAAGGAAGGGATTTGGCGCGGAAAGTATGTACAAAGACGTTTTGTTCTTTTCTAATTGGTCACTGTAGTTGTTGTTGTTGCGGTAAATGGGTCCCATACAATCGGCTTTTCTTTTCCTTTTTTTTTTTTTAATTTTTCTTATGGAATTTTCCTTTTCCCCTTCTGGTTTTGGGTTTATTGTTTTTTGAGATGTAATTTAGGGTTTTCATTTTCTTCTAATCCTAAATTTCAAACTACTCATTTTGCAATTAAATTTCCTCTAAGGATGAAATCAAATGTCATTGATGCATCCAGTCGAAATTTTCTCTATTTACAATGATTAAACACTTAATCTCTCAATTAAGAGATCCGATCATTATCAAACAAAAAAGAAAGCTCGATTGGTTTAACATTTAGCATTGTTTAACGAAAGAGACCAACCAATTACCAAATGTCATCTATATTCCATGGAAGAAAATAAAAATGTCCAATAAAAAAATAAGATCTTTGTTGGAATGATAGGTGTATCAACAAATTTTAGTTATACCCACAAACCAATAGAGTAGTTCATTGACTAAAGGCAATTGTGCAATCTTTTCATATAAAGGAAGGTCTCTTTTTAAGTTTTGGACCATTCTCTCTTTGCCATTAAAATAAAACTTCCTTTATAGCAAGAAAGTACCTTAAAAGAGTCTATGCCCATTTGTTTACTCCACATAATATTTTATATTCTTCTCAAAAAAGATTGACCTAAAAACTAGAGAAATAAGGGTAATGATCCAAAAGTAAAGGGCAAATTGATATTTTCAAGAATGGGAATGTAGAGAAATGAGATAAGGTTATCTCATGAAACTTGTGACTATGCCAATCAACACTATAGATAAAGCCTGAGTGAGGGTGATAAAGGTTAGCCATGTTTGGTAAACCCATCCATCACCTAAATATACTGGGACTATGATAAAGCCAATTCACATTAAATCGAATGATCAAATAATGATAACAGTAAGCAACTTCCCACAACAGAAATTTCCTAAATCCTAATATATTCATTTATAAGATTGTTTGAGGGGAAAAAAAATTCTTTCCTAACATTACAAGAGAGCTGAAATTTACTGGCAACAAAAGGGAATTATTCCTATGCAATTCTTTGATTATTAATAGGAAAAGAATATATATTTTATATCAAAACATAGTTCCACTGATCATTATATATGTTTGGTATAGTTTTCATTTCTAATCATGTCAAAAATTGACTGAGAGAAAACAAAAAATTTAAAAAAAAAAAAAGAAGAAAAAATTGGATCATCCAACACATGAGTACAGGTTGAATACTCTACTACGAAACGAGTACGCGACTTTGCAATAATTAAATAACCATCTCTATTCTGTTAGAACAGAAAGAGATTGGATAAACTGCAAAAAGGATATATATATATATATATATAGTGAAAAATATCAATTACCTTTGAAGTAACCTGGCCCTGCTAAACATGCGAGTAACATTGAGAAACACAACAGAGAATAGAACGAATTCCGATTTCTAATTAAGGTCTATGACAATCATACACTAAAACTGTTTGCCATATGACATTAACATTTTCCGGTCGTCATCATAGGAAGAGAATCAACAACTTGAATAAAAATCCAGAAGAACTCTAAATATCCAAAATATATGGACAAGAAATTCAAATATCCAAAAATATATGAACAGAAATACACTTCTTGACAAGTGTGGGTCATTTATCCTATAGATCAACCCATGCCCTGTATTTCATCTTAAAAATTATCCTTTGCACGGCGGATGACACCTAAGGCTTCTGCATCATTTGCCGTGGCTGGAATATTTAATGATTGTCGGATTTCTGTACTTGCTGTGCGAAGAAAGGGATTACAAGCCTTCTCAATCTTTAGTGTAGTTGGAATCTAAGAAATGACAAAGAAAGCCAATTTCAGTGCAGTTTCGGATTAGAAAATTGAAATAAGGTTGATAAAGAACGTTCATGTCCATGAAGAAAGTAGCACATCATTATAACTCTGACCGAGACAGATGGGTTCACACTTCAGAACCTAGTTTGGTTTCACTGTATACTTAGCACTATGATCTATGAACTGATTTAAATTGATCATCTTTGAGGTTCATAACCATATCGAAATTTCCATAATCATGTATCAATGAACAGCTCCATTGATGGAAGCTTGTTTATATTATAGCCCAAAGCCACTTCATTTTAAAAGCTGTTCTCACGTCCAAAATAGGCCTGGCAAACAAAGCATGCCAGCATATAGAGCCAATTTCCAAAGGAGATAAAACTCCCCTATAAAAGAGTGAACTGTAAAACAGATTAAATTATTCACATGCAAATGAATGTGTAACACAAGACACCTTGTATGAACTAAAAGCACTCCAGAGTGAGGGATCTTAAAGCCTCAATACCAACAAATGCACAAATTTTAGTTTAACAGAAGTACCAAAAGAGTTATTTGTATCTCTTGGCAATCCTAGAAATCAAGCTTACTTAGCAAGACTTCATTTGCCTAGCACCAGAAACAAATATATATATATATATATATATATATATATACACAAAAACAGACCCACACACCCACACACCCATATGTGAATGTGTGGTTTGATGACTATATATAAAAATGGCCAGAAAACTTACTGTTGGCAAACTCTTGCCACGAAGATGGGCCACCTGCGCTGCATATGACTGGAGTACCTCATTATTGGGTTCTATAGACAATGCAAACTTTGAATTACTCTGTCAATTGAATGGGTAATAGTTACAGACCAGAGATTAAATCTTGGATAGATGAAGCAAGCACAAAATATAGAAAATATTAGAAACTAACCAATGTATATTCATGGCCACAATATATATTTGTATCATCTGGCAAAGACACGATTTTTCTGAGGGAAGAATGCATCTGGAACAAAGAAAATTTTCTGTTATAATATAATAATATTAAACCTTGTCAACAAGAATATCCTTCATAGCATTTACTCAATAGATGACTACCACTCACGCTGTAAAATATTTTGTTGAAGTGTCCAACTCACAGTGTTAACACTATAATTTACAAAGCACATAGACTTCAGCTAAGGAAAATTACAATTTCTTGAGAAGCATAAAACAAATACTTCTTCCTCGCCCTCTCTACCTCTTTCCCATGTTTTCCCATAGACAGATACTCGATATTCCAGTAACAAATTCATTTAAACCTCAAGAAGAAATATTTCTACAATTTAAAAAAAGAAAATCAACTTTGTAAACATTTTTTAACCAAGATTTTGTATTCTTCAGGTTTGAAACATTATTGTTTGGTAAAGCATTTTATACAACTTAAATACCTAAAATTTTCTTCTTACATGCGAAGGCTCCATTCAGTAAATCTGAACGAGGTTAAAATTATGTCCTTCAAAATCAAAGTCTAAGATATTTCTTTATTTTATTCCAGGTTTTTAACACTCAAATGGAATTGAATTTATTCAATCTATTACGAGTATAGACATTTCAGCATTTTATCCATCAATCAAAGCATCAAATGTAACTGTTTCAGACCTCAGAACAGCAAAGCATAGCCATGAAATGAATGTTGTAATTACCTGCTCAGGTGTTCCCTCAAAAAGCTTGCCACATGATAAACTAAACAAAGTGTCTCCTGTAAAAATGGCTCCTGATCCCGGAAAGTAGAAACTAACGTGCCCTACAATTAAGTCAAAGTAGAACATTAGAAAGTAAAAGGAAAAAATAAAATGTGTGCGCACACATTTACTCACATATACTCAACAAATGTTAATTGTAAACCACATCACATGACACAATCTACATAAGAATGTTTGTGATTACTAATGCATATGGCAAAAGAATACTGTAGTTTTGAATCAAAAGCAGAAACTAAAATTTTTCAAAGTCATACTAACAAATACAATATAAACTGTATGAAATGCTTGTTAAAATAAACCAACTGTTCCTGTAAAAACTAACTACATGTGATATAAACAACCACATTAGAAAAGTTAATGATGGAACAGCAATAGAACACAGCTGCATAATCATGTAATTTCATCATTACATATTTTTACTTTCAAATGGTTTTCCATGATAGATAACAAAATACAACCTCGGGTATGACCAGGAGTTTCCATCACAAGAACCTCATGTCCAGCAAACATCCACTTATCCCCATCATTCAGAACTATGTCAATACCAGGAATTCTATCTCTGTCAATTCCTGGACCAATTACCTGCAAGCAAGAAACAGAAGATTAAAGACTCCAAACCAGCTCTCGATACTGACACACTTCACATAAAATAAGAATTTTATCAAAGGCTCTACACTGCTCTTGGTTGAAGTATCCTTGCCTTTAATTCATAAGCCTAGACTCAACATAAGCAATTAGAACAGTAAAGACAAAAGCTGCCAAAGAAACCTATATATGCATGCCAGATGGACAAGCTAAAAGTATAAAGTACGAAAGAACTTGGCAAAGTGGTCAATAGGTTGATTGATATAGCCAGTATAACCGATCTCTCAAAAAGAACTAATAACAAAGCCAATGAAATGAATGACCTGTATTTACAACGTAACGAAAACCTTATGATCTTAACATTATCGTTTGCCTTTATATTGTGAAGTGACATGCGCAATTTGGAACCAACTATTTCGCATTTTTGACAAGAGTTGGGTTTGACCAGATTCTTTAAAATTGCTTCATTGTGAGTAAAGAATCACACAACTCCAAAATTGTGGGTAAAGCATGCATGAACAAAAATACTTAATTCTACTGTTTTTTCTTCAATTATCAGATCTTTTTTCCCATTGACAAGAACTCTTAATTTTATCATTATAAGGAATAGTTTACTTCCTTAGGATGAAACAGAAGGAAGAAATCCTTCCTCCTTGGCAAACATGAACTGCAAAACTGAACTTGTCAACACAAACTCCGACTTTTAAAGCTTATAGCTTTTTGTGACAGCATGTACTTCTAGGAATCATCTTCAACTATAAGATGACAGAAAAATAATATTCACTTGAAAATACCATTATCATACCTTTGCACCATACCTTGCTTTCAATTCTTCATTCCCACCAGTGTGATCATGATGATGATGGGTATTTAGTATATAGGTCAAATTGCGGTTTTTCCTGCTTAAAGCATCTATAATAGGTACAGCTTCAGAAGGATCAACAACCCCAACAGTGCCTGTGTCCACATCATGTAGAAGATATGCATAGTTGTCCTTGAGACAAGGCACCTAAAGGTGCACAATGCAGCAAAAAATCAATATGAGAAGTTCCATTTGCAAAACAAGCACCGAAAATATTGACCTTGTAGCAGCTATAAATAAAGAAGAAAAATGTCCTTACCAATTCAATTTGTAATGAAGAAGCCATATTGGAAACACTGCAAAATTGAGTAACTTTAAGGGTTCGACTAGCACCTCGTAAGGTCTTAAATGGCATGGATAACAGGTGCATGAATCCATACAACAGACCCTTTCTAAAGCAAAGCTGCCTCGCCCCTGGCCATACGCACAGCCCACTCCTTGCCTAAAGTATGAGAATAAAAAATCAAGTCCTAAAATAATTTCTTTCTAATGTTAAGCAACATGGCTACTAAATCAAAGCTGGTAACAAATATTAGATTCTAAAAAATACAGTACCAAATAGAAAGCTATCAAAGAATATCATTTTCCTTACTTTGGGTAAGGATCACTCGCAAAAAAGGGAACCACTATAATATAATGTGAAAATGCAAAGCAAAATAGTATAAAAAAAAAAAATCTCCAATCCATCACCCAACATGATGAAATCTGCAATGTTTTTCATTAGAATTGTAATTCAACCAGAGTAATTAGAACCCTAGATTTAACTTTACAATTTTCCAAGGGCAAATTTTGATTCATTACTATTCAGCGCAATTGTCCACAGCCTTTGCTTTAAAGAAGAAGAAAACACACACAAAATACCAAAACACTAATCCATAGTTGTATACATAAGCAAGTGGCATCACTTCAGACCAAGACAACAAGTCAAAAATAAATTAATTAAAATAATAAGAAAATTCCCCAACTGGTTCAAATACTCAGATCATACATTTCCCAAGAAAATGGACAGATAAAACAACCGCAACCTTTACCAAATGGATTCAACAAAAGAAAACCCTGAAAATAATTTTCTAAGAAGAATTAACAAAAAGAAAAAGAGGAAACAAAAACCAACCCTTGAACAAGGAAGAGAGGCCATGGCACAGGAAGCTTTAGAGATCATTTGCATCCCCCCCTCTCTTTCCCACTCCTTTTGTGCACTTAAATAGAGCGAAATATACAGAGAGGGGTTTTCAAGGGAGAGTGGTTGAGTTGGGACTTGAGGGAGAGAGAAACTGTGGGTTGGCAAATTGGTGGCAATTGCAACTCACAATGATTACTGATTGATACTTTGGTGGAGAATAATAAATAATGAAATGAGAAAATAAATAAAAGGCAAAAAATTATTGTATTTTTTTTAATTTTTTCTATTCCTTTACTAGAAATTAGAAAAAATACCAGCCTCAAGCGTTTATTTATTTTTTTTTAGTGATTTTTTTATTAATCTCAATTTTGATATTTTTTGTTTTATGTTCAAATTTCTTTTCAAAAAAATATAAGTATTAAAGTATCTCTAAAATTTGTCTTAATTATTATTTTCATCATTGTTTTTAATAATTAAATTAATTTTAAAAATATTAAAAATATTTTATTTGTATGATTTAATAAAATATACATATTGATAATTTAATTAATAAAAAATATTTTAAATTATTTTATTTTTAATTTCTAAATATATTAATAAAAATATTTTATTTATGGAATATCAAATTTACGGTTGTCAAATCCGTTTTATATTGTCAAATGATTTCAAAAAATTTAAAAATAATTAGTTAAATTAATTTAAGCATTTTGCCCAGTGTTTTTATTTTCTCTCTGTCATTTTTTACCATGCACAGGCAACACACTGTATCGCTCTCCACTCCTCCCTCTTTCTCTCCATCTATCCAAGCATGATCTGAATTTTCTTATTCAACGAGTTCCTTAGTCCTGAAAATCAAATCGAGTTCAAAATCCACAAAATATCTTTGCAGTTCGGAACTGAAATCATACCATAATCTCAGCAACAAATGAGTAATGAGTGGAGGAAGTGGGGGTGATCTGATCTGATCGAGTAGTTTTGATAAGAGAAGAGAAGAACGAATAGAATATATATATGCTGTGAATTGCAGGTCCCTCTATCCTCACCATCTCGCTATATCCTCCTTTATTGCCATAACCGAGCTTTCGTTGGCCATCTGGTGATCTCAAATCTCGTTGCCATTTCTATCGCCACCGCTATCATTATCGCCGTTGATAGTCATAAATTCTAAATGTGTTATTTTCTATTGTTTTCCTTCTTTTTTCAAATCTTTATTTCATTTTCATTTCCAAATAATAGAAAATAGTATCACTGGGAACTTTTAGAGACCAAA
This sequence comes from Jatropha podagrica, assembly GCA_947857235.1. Taxonomy (NCBI): domain Eukaryota; kingdom Viridiplantae; phylum Streptophyta; class Magnoliopsida; order Malpighiales; family Euphorbiaceae; genus Jatropha; species Jatropha podagrica. The sequence goes on from CANUEP010022949.1 coordinate 8,684, forward strand.
GGTATTAATTTAACTTTTAAATTAGTTAAATTTATTTTTTAAATAGAAAATCAAATATAATAATATATAAAATAAAAATTTTACTAATGATTGCTTCTTTTACATTTATTATTTTATCTAAATAAGTTTTTAAAATATTAACACTGTCTTAATTTTTAATTAACAATGCCTTTTTGCTGCTATTAACTAAAAACTTAAATTATCTGAAAATGAATTTTAAGTCAATTTTATCAGACAAGTAACTGCTTATTTTTTCAATAAATTTATAAAAAATAAAAAAATATATATATGTTTTAAGTTAAATAAGTAGCGAAATATAAAGGTGTTAAATAATCGTTTTTTATTTTTTTTTAATTTTTTTATTTAACGAGAGACGGTATTAAAAGATACAGGACGGTGAGGATGGGAAAAAGAAACTATTTATGGACAATACACGTGGAAGTGGGTATTGATGTTGGGTGTGGGGCGTTACGTCATTAACCGCTTTGATGTGGGCCCATGTGGCAGATTACGCGTAAAGACTGTCACTGCATTTCTTTTTTCTTTCTCTTGTCCTCAAACAAAATGGATTTTATGAATTAGCGTTATAATACATAAATACTACTGGTATGCGGATAACACTTATAAATAATTAATATTAATTTAATTTAATTTAAAAATATAAATAAATTAATATGATTAAAAAAATTTTATATAATAATAAAAATTTTTGATTTAATTTTTTTCCTATATTTAAAAGCAATAAAAAATTCTACTGTGACAAATTAAATATAATAGACTCACTTTCTTAACTAAATTTAAAATACTATAAATATTTATTTTTACAAATTAAATAATTACTCAAACCTTAAAATTGTCTGAAAAAATAAATTTCGTAGATTGTTAATAATTAGAATTATCTATTCAAGATATTAATTTTTATCGCTATTTAAAAATATATTGAAAACGAAAAAAAAAAACTAAAAATTTATAAATAAATTTATTAGACGAATTAGCCAATGTATATATTACTCAAATGGAAGTTAGAATTTAGAAAAAATGATAATTATTATAAAATAATAAATTATGCGTTTATTAATTATTGAAAAAATAAAATTATTATTACGTCAAACTTGGTAGATTAGATTCTAGTTAAAGGAGACATCTCGTTTCTTATGGTTGGGTAATAATCATTAATAAAAGAAAAAATTATATTATTATTATAAAAAATTATTGTTTTGATCATTAATTATTGAAAAGAAAGAGAACAAAGAGTTTTTTTATTAATGAAATAACATATTTATAAGAATAAAGCATAATTGTAATTTGGCAATTAATTTTTTATGAAAATAAAATTAATTATCACTAAATTTAATTTTTTTATATAATATAATATTATAAATTATCTATATTATTATTAAAATATGAGAAATCATTATTTTAATATCATGAATACTTTATGTTTGTAAACATGTAAGAGCATTACAAAATAAAAGAAATATTTTTATGAAATAATAAAATAAAAAATTTAGTAATTAAATAAACTGTTAAAGAAATAACATATTTATAATAAAAGGGCAAAAAAAAAAAATCTATCTACAGATTTTTATTCTAAAAATATTCTAATTTTTCAGAACACCCTCTTTTCAGATAAAAAAAATCCAAAAATATTTTTTTAAATAAGTTATTTTCCGACAAAAAATGGAGGAAAAAAAAAAAGAAAAAAGAAAAAAACGGAAGACTGGTGTCAAAGAAAAGATTCAGATTTATGCCCTTGAAACTAAAATGGCAAAGACTCCAAAATCCATTCAATGCTTAGAATTTATTCGTTCAACATCAAAACTGTCCATCAGAAAGTCAACCTTTCGGAAAATAAATGGGGTTTTGACTTTTAATGTTACAACAACATCATCTATACAACCGGATGATACTGCAAGATATACTTTCAGTTTCACATAAAGATGTTTTTTTTTAAAAAAAAAAAAAATTGAAAGATACAGTGTGAGTAATCTCATTCACTTCAAAATTCATACTGCAAAATCACAAAAAGGAAAAGAAAGAGTTCATTATATTGCCACATTTGGTTATCTGCAAACAGAAGTAAAATCAATGACACAAGGCAAGTAGGGTTTGAAGATATCCTTACATGGTAATCGTCGTCGTAGTGAGGATAATACTGCAGATTAGAGGAAAAAAAATGTTATATTTCATATTTCATTTGAGCAATAAAAAAGTCATGATGATGATGATGATGAAATTACATATACTTTCTCAGTCAAATGTCAATATCTATAAAATGGAAGATACAAATACAAGCACTTGCTATTTTGACTTTCAAGGTCTCCCATATTGATCAGTTGTACTTGTCCATAACCATAACTGCTTTATTCCAAGTCCCAACCAATTTGTATGCACATTTCAAGTCCTTTCACTCTTGATATGATCCATAAGAGAAAAAAAATTAAAAAAAGAAAAAAAAGAAAAATCTCTTGTAGAGATGCAGGATGAGAAATGGAAATTAGTTTGTGTTCCCTATTTAATTTAGAGTTTTATGTGGGTCCCTATTTTTAATAAGCAAAACAAAAAATCCTTTATGCCAAGATGCCAAACATTAGATTAGACTCAACTATAAATGCTTTACTCCATCCATTGAAGGCTAAATCGTCAAACATGCCCGCAAAGTTTGGGGTATTTTTAATGATTCAGCCTCCACCGAAGGGTGCATTAACATTTATCACTCTGTTTATTTTTCTTGCCTTTTATTTTAACCAAGATTAACCTTCTAAGCAAAATACAAATAAGTGTCAAAGCTCTTCAATATGAAATCCAATTGCTCCTAGTAAGATAATTTTTTTATTTGATCTATGTATGACATAAAAAAGACACTGATTATTGATTCCTAACAAGATACTACAGAACTTTCATGACAATAAACCAAATGGACTTGTTTCTTTAAGTTGCACCTCAATTTCTTAAAAAGAATCTATAGAGCATAAATAAGTCCATGCAAGGGATGTTATTTAAAAGTTCAAGCAGCAACCAAAATATTGCACAATTTAATTTGATTAAAAAAAAGAACAAGATACAATACCCTTCTACGACGCTTCCTCTCTCGATGCCCCCTTTCTTTTCTCCTCCTCTCACCTTCCTCTCGTGCTCTTTGAGCTTCCTATTTATGTAAGCTGAAAGAAGAACTAGTAGGCCAAGTGACAAAATCCCATAAACAGCTAAAGACATCTTTAGTAACCTGTTCTTCACGGGCTCTCCTCACTTTCTCTGCTTCCTCAAAGGCCTCTTTTTCAAGCTGAGATTTACATAAAATGAGAATTTGAATGTGGCTGTTCTGCAGAACAAAATAACTGATAAAATCTCTAAAATCAATGGCTCACCTCCCTGTTATTGGCCCAGAAATCTTGTACAAATTGTCGTGCATATTGTGGGTCATCACAAATCAATATATTGTCAAAAATTGAACCAGCCTTCACCTGCAATCAACCATATTATCTCATCAGAACAAGGTGGCCCATTGTAGGTCATATTTTGAATCAGTACTCCTGTAAAAGCAAAAAATATGAATGGCTTTGCAACTGCAAGGAAAGTACCAATATTATCTAATCTGATTTCAAAGGATGAAGGTAACTCAATTCTAAGGAGATTTCATTGTTTCAAATGCAGTCATTGTTTCAAATACAACTCCAAAATCCACTATAAGAGAACCATCAGTCAATGTGCCAGTCCAATCAGAAAAGATTTCAAATTCAAAAGAATGTCAAATCAACATTCCGCTGAATGAATTTATTCATTCAGATATATACACAATGAAGAATTCTGTAAATAATAGGATGTTAGTAGTTTCAGAAACTAAAAAATTTAAATATTCGACATGGTTAATCTTCCATTACCCCCTAAACTTATATTTAAATCGTCATCTCCCATAGAACAAGAGAATTCATGAGATCTACCTGCCATACTTCTATACCCACATATTTTATAGGCTTCAGCACATAAAGGTCAGGATCATCTTCAAACTCTGAAAACCAAAAACAAAAAGAGAAGGGGTGGGGGAGAAAAATAATTAGTGTAAGCAGAACAAAATTGTACAACCAATCTGACAGAACAGTTAAAATGACTGCATTGATCTAAGAAGACATACAAGTATTCTTGGATCCACCTAAAAAGGTATCATATTCCCACTGCAAGCTAGAAGCTAAATTCGTCATCAGATGCTAGTAGGATCCAAATTGATTTTCTTAATTTCTGTTCAGAATATAAGTCAATTTTCTTCTTCTTCTTCTTCTTTTTTTATTTTTTTTTATTTTTTTTTTTTACCCTAGCAGACTAGTCTTAGTCTATAACCATGTTCCAGCAGTTTGAACATGTTCCTTCATCCTGTTCAAAATTATTTACATGAGACCTGTACATAATTTCTTTCACTCATGTTCATTTTCTCAAATGGTTGAAAGCATTTATATTCCAGGAGTGCAATAAAGCCAGACAATGCACCACATTGGAAAGATGAATACCTGGGTTATCAATCCATGGAATCTTCCACTTTCCCTTGTAGTTGGGGTTCCTTATTTTCTGCAGTGTAGTTAGTTATGTCAATCATTCGTAACATGTATAACAGAACCTCATAACAGAGTTTCTATCAGTTTTCTATCAGTAGCGTGGATGCAACTTTCTTTTCAATGGTCCTTTGTATTTTGGATTTAGTATCTTGGGTGGCTTCCATGTCCCATCCTCCTCGTCATCCCAGTTATCAGGCTATTCAAAGCATCAGCAAAAAGTAGTGACATGTTACCATCCTTTCACTTTTCATAACTATTAAAAATTCACTTCAAGAAGTATTTCCTTATTTATTATTTGGATCATCCTCTCACAAAACCAAAATAATTAAAATGCACAGAAATACAAACATATGTGTGCAAAACAGAAAGAAAGGTGAGTAGAGACCATCTTCCTATGACACTACCAGACAAAGGAAGCTATTGTTTGTCCAAATCCATATGTTTCAAATTGCACCAGATGAATGAATGAAAAAGATTATATATAACACTCTGATGTATTCAAGGCAATGAACGAACCTCTTTAGCCTTAATATCAGGAATCTCATCTGGAATAGAATCATATCCCTGCAACATCAATGCAGATAATACAAGTGCATAATTTAATGGGAAGATGCATAAATCACCATTCCAACCCCAATCTTAAGCAGATATCGATACCTCTGTTTGACATCATCAGGATCATCAATATATTCTCTATCATCCCAGTCTGCTGGCTGCCAAAGTAATACATATGTTGTGAGAGCAAAAACAGCAAAGTGTAAGGGGACAATCAACTGACTTGATAATTGGTAATTTATGTTTTTAATGGCAGAAACTGATACTTCTCTCACATGCAACAGGGAACCAAGAAAAAAAAAATTGCAAACATGCTATCATGCTATGGTTGGTAACAGATAGAATAAGAGAAACGCAGTATTTCTTCATGATTCACATGTGACAAAGTTCAAGGTGTATTTAGCAATTCATCCTGCATTATTGAGCAAATAAGAAAGATAGGTATTGATTCTAACAACGTTATGCAATTTGAAGCTGTAAAAGGTTCAATGGAAGCTAGAAACCTGGGGCCTGTTTACTTGTTCAAAACTGCAGTAGTTTTCTAGAAAAATTTTCCAAGTAAACTGAGTTTCATGTTTAAATATGTCAACACTCCATTTGGAAAACTAGCAAACTAATTTTTTAGTTTTCCAAATTTAACTAAAATTTGGAAAATAAGCTTAAGTTGTTTCCCATAATTTTATTTAATTTCACGTTTCCATTTGAAAAAAAAGAAAAAACTTTTTCATAATTACAATTATAATAAATATGAATTTTTTTAATATATACATATATATGTATATATATATATATATATATATATATTGAATAATCATAAAACATATTAAAAAATATTTATAATGATAAAATTTATTAAAAAATATACAAAATGATAAAAACAATCAATAATATTATTATAAATAAATCGATAATCCATAATTGAAAAATGTTAAAATAAAAAAGTTTTTAAATATGTATTATAATTTATATATTTTTTTAATTATGAAAGTTATGAACAATTTTTTTAACTTTTCAAAATCAGAATTGGTACAAGGATAAGCTTAATGTAAGGCATCACACTATCTGAAATATTCACAATTTCAAATACCCAAATACGTACCTTCTTTGCTTTCGTGTCCCTGATTTTCCTTGGAGGAGGTATATCCCAATCTGTATACATGCTTCCAGATTCTCTTTCTCGATTATCAATTAAGATAGTGTAAGACGCATCAGGCCCAAGTATAAAGGCATAGAAATGAGTGAGCTTATCAGCTTCGCACTGTATATCCTTTTTTACGGGATAATTCTGTCCCTGGTAAGAGAGTATAACATGGAGCTTTTTTGTCTGTGTGCCGCAAATATCAGGTCCAAACATAAAACTGCAAAAGAGGGAATGAGTTTGTTGGACAATTTATAAGTAAATAGTTACAGAGCAACAAAAAACGTCAAGAAACACACTAATTATTATAGATGTAACTGGTGGTTGCAAAGGAGCTAGAGCATGACAAAGATTGAGCCGAAAAATGGGCCTTCCCACATAAGCATTATGCATATGTAAGTAGGCAAGCATGACTCAAACACGAGTTCTACTTCTAATATAGTTGAGTCAATCCAACCATGTTGCACAAGTAATGCATAAGTTAAGTTAGAATAACCTGTAATAAGCAAATCATAGTTATTTTTAGATAAAAACCAGGTAAAGGACCTCGGCTTCAGAAAGCCCAAAGCTCAAACATTTACGACCATATTTGATGTTTGCAATGCTCAATGTATCCGAACACACATATAAATAAAATCACAAGCATGACTTCCACTTATTTCCCCATTTTGCTCAACATGCTTGCCTACCTATTCAGAATGTTAAAAGAATTTAGAAAAGGGAAGAGTTTAGACTAAATATGCATATCTCAGCTATCCTTAAAATTAAGACGAACGGAATTTCTTAAATGCTAGTGCATGAAAAGCCACTTTTTTTCCTTCCTTTCTCTTTGCAAACACACCACCAACTCCCCCACTTTGGGGCTCCCCCCCCAACACACACCAAGCTCAGTCCCTCCCACCCTCTTTAGGTAGTACCAAATGAATCTGTTATTAACATTCACAAATGCACATGCAAGCACAAGATATTGTCATTCATCCATAGCAGTTCCATGGAAATGATGACCAGAAATATCAATTTAAAAGCACGCTATGTCCTTAGAAAGCATAAGCACTATAGACTTTCAAAAACAAGTGATTAAATCATGGAAAGAAAAGATTACGACAAAAAAGAGAAAAGAAAAGGTATTGAAAAGAATAGGACCATTGTAGAACAGCTCATAAACACTTCAAATCCAGAAATTCAAACATTTTGAATTGTAAATTTCCAACACAAACCAAATGAAATACAAATAAAAAACAAACTGATGGACCTGTATGGAGTATCACCACCAAATTTCTTCTGATTTACATAACCAGACGGGAGTTTAATGTAATCACCACCACATTCGATGTCCTACTCAAATTTAATAGAGTACTGGACAACTAGAGTCCTATCTTTGTTGCTGAATTCTGATATCTTTGCAGATATGGCAAAATGCTTAGCATCATTGTATGTCTGAATACCTACAAGATTCCCGCCATTCATCAATAACCATTGCTATTAGGAACAGGAAGTTTGCCCTAAATAAGGATGAAAGCAAGAAAAAAGGATTCTTTGGATCAAGGCTTAGTTGAGTTAAGTTGCAGCAATGTCTTATCAATTCATCTTTTCTTTCCAATCATTTATCAATTTCTCACTCAATTAACACTTACTCATCCATGATTTCATCTCAAGGTATATTTGAGCCATCCTTACAGTTGCATGTAGTGTATGTGACGTCTGCAGTGGAATGGAAAGCCTCGCACTTCAAGTTCACATTCAAAATACTTAGGTAAAGTTTAATGATAATATTAAAAATCATACCTATATCTAGATACTCCCTCCATTCCGCTTTAATAGCAACAAATAAATATTAAATCCTTTGCTTACTAGACATGAAATTGAAACCCTATTCCATGAATTCTATTTCATTTCCATTTAGTTGGAGTAATGTCTTGTTCAAAACTATTTGATTGCTGTAACATCGAACTAACATAAACTTTATAGCCATTTAGTTCCTGCAACTTGCAAAAGCAGGGGAAGGCTGTGCATATCAACCCTTTCCAGAGACCACTTATGTGGGATGCTTCGCACTCGATCACCCCTTTTAATCTCCATCTAAACTTCCAATTTCACATGTCCAGCTAGAAACCTAAAACCCATTTCTTAAATCCTTTAAAAAGTACAGAATTATGCTGAAAGTAACCTAAAAGGAATTGAAACAAACAAAATACCTTCATCATCAGGATCTCCAGGCCATTTCCCAGCTGTGTGTTTAAACGTACCAGCTTTTCCTTCACTTCTCTTCCAGTCCGATAACACCCACCGATCCTTCCACCCATCTTTTCAAAACCCAAATTTAATTATTCAAAAAGAATCAAACTTTTGCAATCAATTAGATATTTTAAAATATAGCAGTTACTTTGACCATACATTGACTACTCTAGAGAAAGAAAGTGAAAGAAACAGATAGTACCAATTTTAGATCATTCATCTAAATATTATAAGGATCAAAAGAATATTTGAAAATGATTAGTTTCTTAGTGACCATTATATCTCCAATATCACAAAATCCAAAAAAAAAGGAAAAGAAAAAAAGAAACGCTAACTAACAAACAAACGAAGGAATGGAATGGCAATAAATTAAAATAGAGATATCGATTAGATAACTAATGACAACAGATTCATTGTCAGTTTTTAGTTTAATGGAGCAAGCCAGTGTTGTTTGTTAATTGTTACTCAAAGCGCTCTTCAAATAAAATTTCAGAAGAAGCGAAAGGAAAGAGTAAGAGAGAATGGAGAATAGAGAGTAGAAAGAGAAGCTCTAGAGCTTGAACCAAGTGTTGGTTTAGGTGTAAGTCCATTTCTGGCAAGCCAGCTTGTCTGGTAGCACATGACTGTGATTTACTGGAAATAGAGGAATTGGAGAAAGATACAGTCAGAGACGCTTCAACTATTTTAGTCAGAAAGTTACATAAATGCCCCTCATATTACAAAAATTAAACGTTTATGTTATGTCGTTCGGGATACTGTCGTTTCTTGTTCTATGTTATTTTGACAAATTTATGTTTCATGCACCACTCCAAACGACAAATATTTTTTAAGATGAAATGTCGTTTTCTGCAAGCGGAAAATGCTCATCATCCCATTAAAATGCACCTCTATTGACATTAAAATCAAGAAAATATACTGAATGTGCTTAAATTATTATTTTTATTTAATTTTTTCCTAAAATATCCATAAAGTATTTTTTTTTATTTTAGTTTTCTTTAACACTGGAAATTTAAGCCACATGAAGGCACTAATTCAGTGTTAATGTGCTTTTTTTCCAAAAAAAAAAAAAAAATTCAGTGTTAATGTGAATAATTTGCTTTCTTTTTCTATGATGCTGAAGCTATTTTTGATCCGAAGATTCGATTAGATATCTTTATACTTAAAATTCAAATCCATATATATACTATCTTATTCCATAATATTTATTACATTTAAAATTTTACATTCTTTAATAAAATTATTAAATTAAAATAATAATTATGCCATTAAATTAAAATCATAATTATTATTTATATACAAAATGTAAATATAAAAAAAAATTATTACTCCTTTAAACCACAAATATATCAAATATTATAAAAGGGAGATAGTATCCTCTCTTCATTGAATAGCTCTCTAAATTGAATTTGAAATATATTAAATTATTTAATTATAGACTTTCATAAGAAAAAAAATTACATTTACACAAAACAAAAAATTAAATTTCATAAAATTGTGAAATTTATATCTGATATATTAAATGTATCAGAGTCACTACTCTGAATGAAACTTTCGTACACATTCCTCAATGAGGGGAAAAAAGAGACCATTCCCACGTATCCAAATGTTTAAATTTATGTATAATCTTTTAGAAAACAATGCCAATGAGAATATTTTCGAAGAAAAAGTCCTTCCCCTTCACATTTAAATGCTTTCTTTCATAACTTAACAAGGATACCCATCTATACCTCAAACCCATGTAGGATTTATGTACATAAATTAGAAAATCAAATGACCTTCTCCCACTTGGTGGTTAAGGACACAACTATACTGGGAATGTTGCTATTGTATATGCATCACTCATGCTGCATTTCACATGACCAAGCACAAACTAGTTAAAAATCACCTTTTTGTTTTCATCTCTATACTTCGAAGCCTCGGCGAAGATTGTGATCCACCACCTAATGCAGCAGCAGCAGATTCAACATGAGTGAGAAGATATTCATAAATCTTTTTCCTTAGCCTGTCGACGGTCTCTGATGAAACATGGGGTGTTTCTGCTTCATCCTTGCTCGACCCACCAATCTCATCTAACCAGTCATTCACACTCTTCAGCTGCGTTAACATGCCTGCTATTTGACCATTATCTGATAAAGTTGAGGAATCCACATCAGCATCTAAGAACCTCTCCACAAATCCCAGGAACCAATCCTGGGACTGGGTTCTCAACATTTCAGCCAAATCAACAGCCTCATCAAGGCCACCTCCTTTGATCCACTCAGCTGGAGGTTGGGGCAGCATCTTCTGAGTGATGGTAGAACTATCACCTGATTTGCGAAAAGCTCCTGTTGCTACAAGCTTGGAGACAACTGTTGGGCGGTTTTTCCCCGACATTTTTGTTGATGCATTCTTAGAAGAATTTTCAAGGACTAAAATGGGTTGAATATTACTAGAAGTCTTTTGCCCCTGAGAGGGAGCTGAAGTTGCTTCTTTAGTAAATACAGAAAAGGATGACAAATTGGTGGCCAATGCAGCTTGGACCCAAGAGGCTGCATGCTTACGTCTATCCGATGTGACCTTTAGCACTTCTTCTGATGGGCTGACATCAGAATCTGGAGATGAACCAACTGGAATAATTTTAGACAGGGAGTCAGCAACTGTGCGAGCATTATTCAAGCTTGCATGGAGGGTCAAGAACTGCTCTACAGCAGGCTGTGGGTTATCTTCTTTAGCAGAAGAAGTTAACTCAGAGAATATGCTGCGAAGAAGGGGAAAAATAAAAAAAAGTTCAATCAAAATGTAGATGCGTACTGAAAATGAAGCGTGTATTTTTTTTTTTTTTTGGTGAATAAAATGAAGTATATATTGCACATGAGAAAATATAAATAAAAGATGCCATTTATTTCTCAAATGCAAACAATTTCATCAAGCAAGAAAATGCAAGTTACTCTTGATTTGGCCAACATCTGTCAAACAGGGAGGCATTCTGCCAAACAATAAAAGAATTTATCACCAAGGCTTCACACAACTACTTTTTCTGATACAGATCATTCATAAGCCCAGCATTTTTCTTATTCAACTCTTAATTTTTCCTAACATGATTTTGAATTGGTCATTTTGGCTCTTCTCCACATTGGGATCTGTTTCCCTTATTGCTGCTTCCAACTGTTGTCAACTACAATGACTTAACATTTTTCTATAAAAGCTATATTTGTATTTAACTCCCAAGCCATTCAAAGGCCTTCATGGTCTAGCAATTGATCTTAGGGATATTAAATTTATTCTCAAGTTCCATGGTCAAACTTACTACTTAGCTTTGAGAGCAAAGATTATACTACTATATATATATACCTTTTCTTTTCATTTGCTATCATATTCAAACTAGAATTTTTAGGTTGAATTGTCTAGAAATCAAGTTCAGATCACTTTATTTATTCCATGACAGCAGTGACAAACTATAAGTTGTCACCGAGCATTGCAGAATTTCACGTAATATCCTTCCACTATTGCTTAAAACCGGTGTTATTTAAATAAATGCCATTTCGGTCTAGAACTATAACTACTTTTAGGATCTCTAAGGCTCTTCAGACCCAAAATTCCATTCTCATTTAGCAATTTAATAAATTCTATAAGTTAGTGATTCTATATAATCAAAGCATTCAAAAAACTTTCCCCCTTATTTTTTCTTCCTCCACTTTTCTCTTTCCCAAACAGGGCTGTGACTCCTACACAATATACGGATTCTTCTACAAGCAAGCAAATTTAAGAAACACTTAAACATAGACAAAGATACTTGTTGAATACCATAGCTTTCTGGTTCTTCCTCTCTTTTTTTCATTTTTTTTTTTTCTGGGGAGAGGGGGAAGGAGGAGGAGCACATCGCCTACGACCAATTTATCAAGGATTATATTAAACTATTAAACATCAAGAAGTTATTTCTGTATTAGATTCAGGAAATCTACATAGGCCTAGCATACAACGTTTCAGACAAGCTGTAAGCTTAACAGATTCAAACACTTCAACCATAGATTACACAAAAAGGTAATAGGAGAGCAGTTGCAAATTATGGACACCTAAAAGTTTAATGATTACATATCAGTCGAGTATCCATGCAGAACAATTCTAATGCAAAAAGGATACATAAGGCAAACGAAAACCTAGACAAGAGTGCAATCAATTGAAGTGGAAGAGAGGGAAGAATCACAAAGTACTAATTGAAAACTGAAGCATGTCTTTTTTTTTCTTTGTTTTTCTTATGAGACTAGAAAGACAAACAGCATGCATGTGTGACCAAAACCATAAAACTTTGCTTTCAGTTGCCTATGTCATAAAAACTGTTTCTTTATGGAAAAAGGACCAAAAGGATAAATTCATCATGAAGGTATTATGCACCTAATGCAGACCACTTAAATTATGCAGGAGATGCCCTTGGTACTAGGTTCCATATTCAAGAAAGCATGGTATACAAGTTCATGGTATGTTATATAAAGCACCTATTTTACTGAAAGCAAGCAAAATATTCTGTTTTAAATTAATAAAATAAGAAACTGAAGGATATTGACTACCATGCTTCACAGCATTATATACCCTCATGATACAAGCAATGTTTTTTATCCAAAAAAAGAGCCATTCAATTAAGGAGATAAGAAAATATCTTTTGAATTGTCATTGATGTGCACTTATGAGGTTAAAACACAGAAGAGAACACAGACAGTTGTTAAGTTTGCTTCTTTAATTCTTTACTTTCTACCAATTGCAGTTCCATATAGCATTTGATGGATAGATTGCTATATAGCATTTAGTAAAAAGCAAAAGAAAAACACACAGTTTCAAACTACAAATGCTCAAAAGAGCTTCACATTTAGTCCTTCCCAAACCATGTGCCTTAGATGCTTAGAGCTAAAAATTAATCCATGTCAAAAGAATGTGAAAGGCTAGAGTGTAACCAATCCCTTACAATTTTAGCAACCATATTGTAGTCAAAGAGAACAACAATGTTAAACTAACAGAACCACCTAGAATCCTTTCAGGAAAAAATATAACCAGTTAGATTAGGTTCTATAAATATTCTACAAACTACTTGACAGACTCCACTAACGATGTCCTCTAAGTTCCTTAAACAAATATAAGATTTATGAATTAGCCTTCCAGGGAAAGGAATGTGGTTCACTTAATACTAAAAACTACATGAAATACGAATTCTCACCTAGATAGTACACTGCCAGTTAGAACAAAATGGTAATAATTCTAGTTTAATTTCCAGTACTTACCTTAGACATTGAAGTAAGCTCTCTGCGGCAGAAGCCTCTTGAATAGCCTCTATTGCAGCTGTCTGTGCAGAATCTCTATGCTTCATAACTTCCTGCATAGTGAATAAGAAATAAAAATGAGAAAATTGAAAGCAGGTATGAAACTTAACATGACTTGTAGAAGACCAGAAAACCAAATGAATAAAGTTTTTACAATAAAGAGCAAATGAAATTAAAAGAATTGGCTCTCAAAATAATTCATGCATTAAGAAATTGTGATTGTGAAAAGTCAACTGGAAATTTTTATTTTTGGCTATTTAATTTATGAGGAATAAATATTGACACCTAAAGCTAACTGCTAATGTAGAAAGTAAGTTACATTGCAAGGGATCTTTTTTGGCATTAATTTGGGATACTGACGTATGGATGATGTCCCTGAGAAAATGAGTAAAAGAACTAAAAGCAGCATGTGACACAGAGTAATTACACCCAGGATACAAGGAACTTACCATATATGATATATCTAATAACTTCATTCTGCTAGTACTAGGTTCTATACTTTTCTAGTTAGTTTACCTAATCAAATGTTGCAAGTAAAAATTCTGTACAATGTCTGTGCTTCCATGTAAACTTGGATCATAGTTTAACAAAACTGGCTGCCAGGAATTATGACAGGATCCACTTAAGCTGCATATTATTGAATAATTGATAAATAGGGACCTTTCAGAAAAGACAAAGCATTATCAAATTCTAAAACTTGTCTCCATACCCAACCCCCAACAAGAAAAGATGAAGTATTAAGTTGTGAAGGTCAGATGCACCATAGAGATCTTACCTTTCCGAGCTTAACAAGAGAAGAGGGAAGCGAACTCCATGTCACACTGCCCTCTGTCAATTTCCTACTGTTTACTGAAACCTTGACCAAGTTTCCTGGAAACCCATTATTACTGAGGTCTCCTGATGATTTCTTTCCAACAGACGTTCTTAGCTTATTTGACTTCTCATGATCATCCAAATTTCCATTTGAAGAAACTTTCTTTGTAGATATTGGATTTCTGTTCTCCTCTTTGGATGACTTGGCAGACAGTTGACTCTTATTGTCCTCTTTAGATGGCAACCTCTCACCCGAGAAGCTTTTTCTCGGAGCCTGCCAAATACATTTATATTGGATGTAAAACCTAGTTATTTGGCTTAAGTAGAGCTGGGCAAGATACAACAAAAGCTGAACTGGAGAATATAGCAATAAGCAAAAGATATTCACAACTTTTCAAGGAGTTATCACAAAATAAGGATAATTAAGAGATGCAATCATCATTTCAATAACTTTATCCCTCAAACCACAGAACATCATCCTAAACGATAAATCTCCAAAACTGTTGCACCAATTGGGAAACTAAGAACAGTGAAAACCAACGATTGATAATAAAAGGAATCAGGTTTAACAACCTAGTACGAACCTATTACTGTTTATGCAAAGTGAAGAGATTAATTTAAATGCATCTCAAACAAATCATATTCTAGTACTAAATGTAATATTCATAAACAACACTTACAGAAATACTCCGCGCCTCAGGCTTTGGATCGTGTTTAGCTGCCCTTAATTTTGAATTCTCCCGATTCTTCACCTCCACATTCCCTTCCCAACTCTTTCTTAAGGCTTTGGCCCCCAGCTCAAACCCTTGAACTATATTCTTGATGACTGGTACCCTCTTACTTGGACTTGCCCCGCGAACAGAACTCGCCTTTTCCGCTACTCCTGCCTTAGTTGATCCCTTCTCCGACCCCTTAATCTTTGCCTGATGCTTAACCCCATTGGAAAATTTCTCAAATGAAGTAGGCAATGAATAACAACTTGTAGGAGAGGAAGGAATAGACCTTGAACTCGATGATTTTGATTTTGCAAAAGCTTCCTTCTTCAAATCCAAGTTCAATGTAGGTTTTGACAATTGAGACTTTGATCTGCTAAAAGATGTTCGCTTATCTGATGAATCCTCCTTATTGGCGTTACCATCAAGTCTAACTCCCACCAAAGGCTTTTCCTTCTCTCTTCCACTATTACTGCCTGAAATCCCTCTTATAGGTGATTTAACTTTCTCTAATTGTTTTGAACCTGAACTTGAATCAAGATTATTGTTATTGAGGAATCCAAGAGAACGAGTAGCTACAATATCTTCTGGGCTCCCTACACAAGGGTGCCTTCCTGGGACTGGCCTAACACCTCTAAGAATAGGGACAGGTGAGGCTGATTCAAGCTTTTCAACATGAATAAATTGACCCAGTTGGATTTTATCACTAAGAATGAGATCATCATGTTCATCAGGTAAAGACACATAAGTGGCATGAGATGAATCTGATACCTTGAGATAAAACCCTTGATTGGGGAATAGATCACCCCCTGCCAGTGCCGGTACAATACTCACTACCTGTAACAAAGATGACCTATGCTCACCAGCAACTCTGACATCTGTATTCATGTGTTGCAGAAGTTTGAGAAGCACTCCGGGGACAAGATTTGCCATTTCTTAAGAAACCTTCAATTTGCATCAGTATGATATGCCTAGATGTAGAAATTTAGTTTCTGACATATAAATAATATAGAACTTGAGGAACTGTCGAAAGAAAGGGCTTTTGTCGACAACCCTTGTTCAACTTGAAACCAAGAATCAAAGATTTGGACTTTCGGTAATACAGAAGGAAAAAAATATTATACTTTAAACCCAGATGACAATTTGTTACCAGAAAAGAGAAAAGGAATGCACAAGACTCAGATTGGAAGATGGTTTAGTTTATGGAAATTTGTTACCAGAAAAGAGAAAAAGAATGCACAAGGCTCAGATTGGAAGATGGTTTAGTTTATGGAGCTAATAATGCTGATTAAAAATTTATTGAAAAGCGACAAAATACAGAACAAACACCATCTGGTTTATGGTCAAGAAAATGCATTAACTATAGAACCCAACGCAACAATCCATAAAAAGGTAAGCAAATTAAGGACCAACTAAAGATGAAATTTTTAGAATCAAGAAGAGAAATTTATCAGAAAACACGACCCAGAAAGTAAATACGATGTTCTCAATGATATTGGAGTAATAATGGGGTACAGCTTGGACAGGAACAAGTGAACTGTACTAAAAAACTCAACAACCCAGAAAAGAAAATGACTGCGAGTCTGTGACTGATGGTAGCATTTGGCATTTTATGCCCAAAAAATTAATAAATAGCAATTTGTATAGAAAACCCAAAATTGGAAAGCCAGCAAATTTTGAGGAAATTTTAGCTGAGCTTCCTTCTAGGTTCAATATAAAGCCAAGAGAGAAAACCAATTCAAATGTTTAAAAAGGCGAACTTTTTATTACTACTATTATTATTGGAAGGAGATAAGAAGAGAGAAAGGTAAAGCTCAACCAAGAGAGAAAATTGAAAAATCCTTATTTCATTTAGGACACATCATATTGGAGCTGAAAATTTGGTGGAAACAGAAAAAGGCTGAAGGGAATAATTTATAGCCAGGCTTATTGCATGATTGACATTACATAATCCATATAAACAGAGAGAACTTGTCAGCCACTGACACAGACCCATAGATCACACATGCAACATTTTAATGTGTACAAAAAATCTGACCCACTTAAACTGGCTTGGATTGGATTAATTTGAACAGAACACAATTCACCACAGAGAAGAGAAAAAATAATATAAAAATAATAAACTCTATAGATTGAGTTTCTGGTTGTACAATGAAGAAGGAAAAGGGTCTCCCCCAAATTCTTTCTTGCAGGAGAAAGGAATCTTATCAGAGAACAAAAGGAAAAAAAAAAAAAAAAAATTAAAACTTGCATATCTGTGGGCTCTTTTTTTTATATATTACTTCTTTTAGATAATGGGTTTTTATAATAAATTAATAATGTATTTGGTAATATTAATTACTTAATTAAGGTTAATATTTTATGTGTATGGAAATGCAAATGGGTGCATGTGCAGAGAGATGGGAGGTGTTAGGAACAAGGTGATGGATTGTCGGCTACCTGAAAAGATGTCACATCCTCAAGATAACATGCAGTTGTAATGTCCTCTCTTACAAGTTCTTATTTTGCTTATTTTTATTGTTATTAGCCTTTTTTTAATTATTTATTTTATTATTGGTAGTAGAACTAGTTTTTTCTTCTTCAGCATGTGGAGGGGCTTATGCTTCTCAATCCACATATCATGCATGTGCTAGATATTGGAAGTGGACCCAATTAACCCCACCTTATTCAAAAAGGCAAAATCAAAAGACTTCTCCTCCTTTTTTTTTTTTTTTTTAAATTCTTGACAATGGTGAGAAAATTAGGTTTTCATAGGAGACATTGGGTTTATGTATAATTTTTATTCAAATTAATATGCAAAAATTTTTATTTTTAAAAATTAACTATGAGATTTTTAATTTATAATTTTGTTAACATGTTAGTCATTTCGATCAAAATAACATCTTTTATTTATCAATTGACCCTAAAATTGATTCATAGATTATAATCAAATTAACTATAAAGTCTCTAATTTATAATTTTTGACGACACTTTGATTCTTCTTTTATGATTTCCGTTAACACTTTAATCACTATGTCTCGAATAAGAAAATTAAAATATTAAAAAAAAAAATAAAAATTTTCAAATATTAATTTCACTCAAATTCAATTTCTTCCTACTTCAAAATCTATATTTGTGGGCTATCTATGGCAGTCATCATCAGCTCCGCTCAGCTAAACTAATGTATGGTGTCAATTGTACTACACACATGACATGTTTGAACTGATGAGATTATAAATGGTAAATACTAACTTTACTTGCAACAGTAACAATTAATTCTTAATCCAAAAATTAATGAGAATTAACCTAATAATTTTAAAAATAAAAAACTAATATGATTATTTTGATTTCTTGAGATTACCCACTCATGGAATTTAAGTATTTTGAATTAATATATATATATATAGCAAGCTAATATTGTAACCTCTGACACATTACCAAATTTAATTATTTAATTATAATGCCATAACCTGCAACTTTTTTTTTTATTTTTTTATTTTAGTACTTATCAACATATGGTTAATTTTAGGCTGGTGGGTTGTCTTAGGCCCACTCAAAATATGGCTGCTTCACATCCAACTCATTCATTAATTTTTACACAACTATCACATTAATGTTTGATTTAGAAGATATTGCAAGACAAAAATTTGCCCCACAAAAATATTTGGCTCCTACCTATTCATAATTTTGGAATTCTTTTACCTACAAAATTACTTAGACTCATAGTTGATATTTGAACTATCAAATCCATTTATTGTTGAAAATTGAATGTAAATCTATAATAAAATATATATTCTTGTATTAATTCATATTCTTGTATATCTATAACAGTTTTATATTTGATTCAGTTCAATTTAAGCATTTTTAATTATATTTTCAAATAGAAAAAAATTACATTAAATGCAAATATATATATATATAAAGAAATAAGAAAAAGCAATGATGAGGCATTTCTTGAGGATGGAATGGTTGACATGAGCAAGTCAAACCATAAAATTCATAGTAGTGGTTACAAAATGTTGCCCATTGAGTCATACAACAATATACCATTGCTTATGATTAATACTAATATTTTTTCTTTGTTGAATCATCAATTAAGACAAAACTCTTAACTCCACTAATTAATATAGCATCATAAAATACTTGGCTAATCTTTTTGTTTAACATGCATAAATAATGCTTTTATTTTTTATAATCTTTTCTGTTGGAGGAATGGATTAACTCATTATCTCTCTATTTATCACATATATATATATATATATATTTTGAATTTATTATAGTGTATGTATATAAGATATATTTAAATTCAATAGTTAATTTTTTTTATATTTGCACGATGTATTCAAGTCTGTATCTATTTTAATGGTCTATAAATCAGATTAATTGTTCTTTTTTTAAATATATATATATATATATATATATATATATATATATATATAGAGAGAGAGAGAGAGAGAGAGAGAGAGAGAGGAGGGAATAAAGTAATAATTACTCATATTAACTTTGGCCACACTTACTCTAATGACTCATCACCTAATGATTGACCTTTTTAATACTTTCCCTTGGAAATATGTTTAAAATAGGGAATAAAGCTAAAGCAATTGCAATTATTTGATGTTCTAAAGCTAATTAACACTAACCCAAACAAGTTTTAGCTTCTTTCTCACACTCATTTGCAACTAATCTCTAAGCAAAAAAAGGTTAATGATTTTGATTAACAAACAATCAACAACACAAATCTTTACTAATTATATGTTTTGTTTTGCTCATAGGGTTTTATAAGTTTCTTGCACATGACTTATCCTTATTGTCTATGCATGCTTGTGCATGTAATACACAATCCAACACTCTTTTACCCCTAATAAAGCAAAAATATAAATTATAATTACATTATCACTCAAACACCTATTTTATTTTTTAAAAAATTGAGTTTTTGTCTAAAAAAAATTAAAGTTAATTTTTAAATTGCAATCTCTATGAGGTCTCTGACTTACTATTACTAATTGGAATCTCTCTCTTTTGGATGAAATGACAAAATTATAATTTAAAAATCTCATAATTAGTTTTTGAAAATAGCGATATATTAATTTGATTATAATTTATTTTTTCGCGACTAATAATTTAATGATATGAATAGACATATTAGCCAAAAATGATAAAAACATATCTTATGCTCGTACGTATACTTATTGTTCTAATTTAGAAACATGTTATGGGTAAAGCCTTCTTATGGGCAATAATCACTTTTTCCTTCAATTATTATTTCTCTCCTCTTCCTACTAATTTATCTTTATTAGGGATCATAATTATAATTTCGTCTCATTTGATAAATCTAATTATTATGAAATTCTTTTTTCTAAGGAGTGTCATTATCATCACTAAATGAATGGCTAATTTGTAATTTAATTCTAATTTTTCTTAACAAATTAATATTTTTGTCTTATCGTTACTAATTTTATTTTATTATATGATTACATAATTATTTTGGCAATTGAGATTTATCATAATTATATTTTAATTTCTTTTATTCGATAAAGAATACACTTATTTGTCTACGAAATTTTATTCTTTTAAAAATTGAATAGTTAAAAAAATAAAAATAAAAATGACCAATCAAACAGGATAGCAAAATTGTAGGAGGAAGAGTTTGAAACCCCATGCGCCCATCACATTGACCAATCAATATATGTTACCAACCACCACTCAAATCATTTTTGAATTTTGGGCCGATGGGCCAATGTAGAATCCTACGAGTTCGAGATAGAAGGCAATGGGCTTTCATTTTCAGCGGCGATGAAATACATAATTTTGTTATAATTTAATTAATTATAATTTAAGAATATTAATTTTTTTTTATTTTCATATATTTATATCATGAAAAAATAAAAAAGTACATATCAATCAACCGGTCAATAGATGACAAAATCATCTAAACATAGAGTGGGAGAACGACATTGGAAACTAAATCACACCACGTAAATTCTAAATACCATTAAGTACAAAAAAAATCCACTAAGCAACAAATGCTAAAATCCACAAGTATTTCAATCAGAAAAATACATCAACACAAAAGTAATTCTTGTTCATATCCTAAAAACTATTCCACAAAGCTCAGAATAGCTGTCAACTTTCACAGATCTTGCACGCTCAAACCTGCATCAAGACAAGGGAAAAACAAAAAAGATTCATTTAGGTGCGAAAACCCAGAAATCACAGATGCAAATTCAACGATCCCCACCATTTCAATTAGATTTGAATTCTTTTTTAATAAGCAACAAAACTACCAAGTTTCTTTTTAATAAACATCGGACCATTTAAGAAATTGGATTAAACAAACAACCTGGAGGAAGAGACTGCTTCAATTTGTCAGCCTTCTCAGAGTCAAATACACACAAGGTGTAGAGGTACTTGGAGCAGCGGACCTTGAATTTGACCACATCCTTGCTCCTCTTGATCTTCACAGAGTGTGCATCCTTCCTCCTTGCAGTGAGAAGGAAATCTTTAATCTCATGAATTTGCTTGGGCTGTATAAAAAAACCATCATTAGTTTCCATCACAGAGGATTATAAAATATATTGGTCAAAACTCTATCAAAATAAAACAAATTTTCAGCCATTAAGAACCACTTCGTATTATCAAAATAAATCAAATTTCAGCCTTAAAGAAACACTTCATACAATGTCATCTTCAAACAAAACAAAAATTTTTGTTCTGGTAACAGACAAAAAGTGAAAGGAAATATATTCATTGGAACCACAAGATAACAGCACAGTCCAAGGAAGACATCAATTTGATAAACAACCCAACTTTTAAGAAAATTATACTTCAAGGATCCAAGTATCAAGACATTGTAATGATCAATAAAGAATTACTGAAATGGTAATTAAAAATGTAGTTTCCCGACGTACAATGCAGCATTAAGTACAACACTGGATAGCGAGGGAAACAACTTTTTAGGCTTCATAATTAGCAGCATTAACTAATTTAACTTAGCATACAGCTGTAAGCTTACATAAAAATTCACATGAAGCCATTACACTATACCCAAGTACAAATAATGAAAATTATAACTAAATCTTTTTAGACATCACAAATATCAGACACCAACTAATTACACTTACTGTGCAATAATTTTTATATAAAGATTTACATAAAGTCTCCGAACTTGTTACCGAACTCAGTCCCTTAGATGTTCTTAGGAGTTGTGATCATTATCACAAATCATTACAGGTCTGTAGGACTCATCATTGCTCCGATAATGAAGCTAAAAAGGAATTGCTCAACTACCAATTAAAAAAGAGTAATAACTGAGGTAGAAAGTAGAGTAAGCAACCGATAATATTCTGAAGCTCTACAACAAATGCTAATCAAAACCACATTGGACGATGACTCCTCAATTTCCAATAGGACACATAATACATAATCAAGAAATACCAATATAATGTAACTACAAAAGAAAAAATTAATCGAAACAGCAAACAAGAGAATATAGTTTCCCGACGTCCAAATGCAACATAAGATTCAGCCTTGGATAGCGAGGGAAACAAATTTTAGGCTTCACAAAAAGTAGCATTAACCCATTGAAATTAGTGTAAAGCTGTGATCTTAATACAGAGATTGAAAAAGCCTTTACATTTCATCCAATATTCTTAAAGCATGAACAGTGACTACTAATATTTCGTGAACATAATGTATTATAGAACTCAGTCCCTTAGATGTTCTAAAGAGCTGCGATCATTGCCGCAAATCATTACAGGTCTGTAGGACTCATCACTGCTCCATTTTGATGTTCCTTAACTAGAAAACAAGTTGAAATATAGTTGCTCCAGTTTTACAACCTCAACTCAGTAAGAGAAAGTTGAGGGACAGATTTAACGAAAGCAACACAAAAACTATTGCTTCAAGGGAACGAGTCAAGAGGGAATAGATAAAAATCCACACTGACCAGATAGTGAAGCATTCATAAGCTTAAGCTCAGCAAAAATTTCCACTTCTAACAAACATCAAAGAACATATCTTCCAAACTTAAAACTTCAACCTATTAAAAGATTCAATAGCTCATTGTTAACATTTTAGTGCTATCAAGCAGTTGGTATTCAAATCTCAAACAAGCGTCTCGGAACTACACTAAAAAAGACAGCTACATATAGACATCACCACCACCTATCTAACTTTTCTTTCAAAAGATTAAGAACCCACTACACAGATCTAGGAAATGAGATCTGCAAATCAAAACCCACCATTCTTTATTATTCATCTGGTACCAAATTTCAACATTTTAACAAGTCAAAGAAAATGAAAAAAAGAGAGACTAAAGAATCACACATAAGAAACAATCAAAACAAAGCATACCAGACGATATCAAAAGATCAAATCAAGTAAAGAGGAAGAACAGAGAATCGGATACCATTTTGACCGAGGTTTTTGAGCGCTCTCAGTTAAGCCTGCACCCTCAAGCCCTACCTCAATCGATCTCCACAGGTATTATATATATAGCTTCTTAAACCCTAGAAAATTTTATGCCCCCTGTTCTCCTTTTTACCCCGATTAATCTGTTTTTATTACACCAGAGTTGTTGTTCATTATTAATAGGCCGAAGAACTTATTATGGGCCGAAATTCTCGCCCACACTCATTACGTTTGGGCCTTTGAGTCTTGGAAAGATAACCCATTTAGGTGTTTTCTCAGCTATTTCAATTTATTGGGCTTAGACCCAAAGACTCCTTTCATAAAGGCCACCCAAAAAATTGAAGGGTAAAAAAATAGTTGGACCCTAAAGCCTAAGTCCTTACTTCCTATGATTTTTATTTTTCATTTTTAACTATTGAATATTCGAAGTCCACTATTTAGTATGTTAGGATAAAATCCGATCGTGATCTTGGTATCTGAATCTAATCCTAATGTATCTAATTAGAATACAAATATCTCACCTATTGTATCCCTAAACTAGTAAACACTTTCTATGATTTCCAATACTTATAGATGAATCTTCCTTTTTTTCAGTATTCTATAAATATCTTAAAATTCCTTCCTTTCGATACGAGATTAATCTTATTTTAAATCGTGATCATCACTTTATGGATGGAAAGTTTAATCTTATAAAGACCGTTGAATCATTTGTTATGACGAATAAAATAAACTATTAATAACACAATGGCAATAGTGTTATAAATTGCATGATGAAATCAATCATTCCTAGTAGGACCAATAATACATTCATTGAGCAGGAAAAAAAAAAAAAGAAATTGCCTACAATTTCATTTGGGCCCTAGAAAGAAAGAAAGAGAGAGAGGAATCAAAATATAAAAATATGATTGATAGCGAAAGAGCAACTTTGAAAGCCATCTTTCTTTTGTGGGAGGAGGGGCTAGCCTTCATTTCATTCCATCGTAGCTATTAAATAAATTCCAAGTGGAGAAAAGGGTGATCCACCATTAATTTATATATTATTATTTTAATTTTACCCATACAAAATTGTGTAGGACATGTTGTACTTTTATCCTTGTATATATTCTATCATATATATCCATTGAAAGAGAAGATTCTTCTAGGTCTAGGCTGCAATTAATTTATAAAATCTAGGGTTTCTTTTCTTGCTCTTTCAATCAACTACACTTTCAATAGAGAAGAGAAGAGAAGAGATGGTTAGCTCATTTTCTATTTTACATATTTAGTAATAAATTATCTCAATTACAATTTTTATGAAAATTTTCAAACATGGGTCTACTTGATTTTTGGTTTACGATTTTAGGATTAAATTTGAAAAATAATTTTTGAATATTTAACTTATTTCGAGAAGAAATTTAATCTCGATCGACTGATGCACAAATCGGTCAAATATGTACATACCTAATTGAATCAATTTTTTTTTTTTTTTATGAAAATAATCTCACTAGGAACCTACAAGAAAAGACAAATTAACAGGAAATCAAATAAATAATGAACTATAACTAGCTTTAGATTTGGAAAAATCAATCCCATAACATATGAACTGAATAAATAAATGGGAGAAAAAGAGAAGATGATGATCAAATCAAACTTAAAAAAGCTTTTGACGGAAACAATTTT
The DNA here is from genome assembly GCA_947857235.1 of Jatropha podagrica. NCBI lineage: Eukaryota > Viridiplantae > Streptophyta > Magnoliopsida > Malpighiales > Euphorbiaceae > Jatropha > Jatropha podagrica. The sequence goes on from CANUEP010022949.1 coordinate 34,020, forward strand.
AATATTCAAAAACAAAGAAGAAGAAGAAGAAGAGGGTTTTCACTATTAAAAATGTGTCCACATGCCTATATGAAGCTAGTGTATGTGTTTATGCGAGCATGTGATGATGCAAGATTAAAGTTTTTTTTATATATATATGTATGTATATAGCTGAAGGAAGTGAGTGTATATATATATATGAAAAACACAGAAATGTATGTGAAGAACAGTACAAGGTCTTATCTAAATCTAGAAAAGTTGTTTTCCACTATATAATGTTGGACTAAAGTGAGTGCATGTGTATGGTAATTAAAAGCAAATATGCTATTCAAATCAGTAGACAGAGAGGCAAACATGGGATCTAGTTGGTACTCATATGTTTGCCACCAAGGTCTCTTCTTCCTCTATCTCTTTTTCCCCTTCTTTATGTCTTTTTTTTTTTTCTTTTCACTTTTGTATATTTCTTCATGTGTATGTCCTTACTTCTCCCTTTCCAACACAATAGAAAATTCAAGTCTTTAGTGTTATTATGAATTTCTCATATTCAATTTATCTTCGAGAATGAAAAATAAAAATATAATTAAGGTTAATGTGTCTGGATATGGATGTGTGGTGTCCCATTAGATGGAACTGATCCAAGAACCCAAGTTTATATGCATGAGAATGTTTTCACTTTCCACACCTTATCCATCCATATTAGCATCTTCAAACATCATATCTTATAAATGGTATTGACTTGACTAGATTGCATCTATAGACTTACTCATGAAGCCAACATATTTCTAACAAAGACCATCTATTTTCATTGCTTTGATCTCTATAGGTTTGTTCTTGAGAAGTTATCTTTGACCACCATTTCCCATTTATTAGACTTTAGAATAGGATATCAAGGCTAATCAAGAAAGCTGCTAAAAGATTGAAAATTCTTGAAAAAGAAATATATATATACATTGTACTGTAACTTCACTTGTTGGAATCAATGAAGTAGATCATCTACGACGGAGCTACAAAATCTGTAAATCAAATGAACCATGACATATATAGATTATTATATTGTTGTGATTATGATAAGTTAATCAAGATGTTCATTCCTACTTCGTAATTGGCATATTCAAATTATGCATGAGAAATATTTATAAATTAAGATTAGATTCTGCACATAAATGCATATCCTAACTAAAAATAATAATTGAAACATATACATATATTCTTTATGGGTAATCTGTACAAATAAAATCATATAAATGGCCCCCCATAACCATCAATAAATTCATAAATCATACATAAATATTATAATTCAATATATAGATATTGGTAGGAATACTGCTTTACAGGAACCAGATATGCCAACAGCTGGGTTGGTGGGCAATATTGTAACGAGAATCAAAAGAGAAAAGTTTGTTTCTTGTATACATTTGCCATGGCAGTTGAAGGAAGGAAGATTATATATATGAAACATAAGAAACCCACAAATTAATAATTTATCAATTAGTATATATAATTAACGTTAACCATTTATAGAATTGCTATGGTTTTGTGAATGAGTGTGCTATGTACCTAACTGTTGTCGTTTCCTATTTAACCAGTAAAAAAAAAAAAAATTAATTACAAATTGAAATGTACTTAATTAAGAGAATGGAAGGCAATTAAAAATCCATGACATGTGTAATTAAACTTTATCGAGATGGATACATATAAATATTTTTGTTACAAATTCCACGAAAGTAATAACGGCTGAGAAGAAAGATAGTAATAAGCAACAATCCAAAAGGGGAAATGGGATGATGGTATGGAACTGAAAAAAGAGGCACTAAGTGCAAACACCTTCAAACAAATACAATGATCTAAAAGCAACACAAACCCCCAAGCATAAAGCAGAAAATTAAAAAGAAGAAAGAAAGAAAGAAAAAGAAAAAGAAAAGAAAAGCTTGGACATAAGATAAAATACAAAAAATGCACGAATGATTATATGATAAGAAGATTTTTGAAATGAAAACATAATAACAGTACTAGAAAGCTCCCATAATGATCATATCATCAAACTCTATTTTCATGGCAATCACTTAAATGCCTTCTTTTGATGACTTGAGTAGTCGAGTATAGATGTAGAAATATATATGGTGCTGTATAGCTCTCTTCGTCCTACTCATCATCATCATCATATATAAGCTTTTCAAATGGAATTAGGGTTTCCAAGCTGAAGCCCATACTACAGGTTCCTCTTTCCATGTCAAGTAAAGTCCTATTGATTCATCTCCTTGAGAAGGTTGTACAAGTGACCATCCACCTCTGTATCTCTTAAGCAATGCTTTGACATCATCAATAACATCATCACTGAACCCGACCGGCGAAAAGGCTCCCCGGAGTCTCTCACACCATTGATTTCCTCTTTCTCTTCTCTCACACTCTCCTTCTCCACAGTTTTCTTCATTATGATCACAGGCTAAAACCCTAACTATGCTTCTTGAACACTCTCTCTCCAACATCAATCTTTCATTGCTAGTTGGGGCAAAGCTATCTTCAAGCATCTCAAAATATAGTGTATAATACCTAAGGCACTCTTCAAAGCACTTAACAAAATCGTATCTTGAGCTAGTAAAATCAGCTTCTTCTTCAACAATTGTCACAACTTTAGGGTTAAGTGAATGAAACATTTGAATAACATCATTTCTTTCCTCTACTTCAACTAATTTTAACGCCCCAATACAATTAATCGCTATAGCTTCGTCTTCTTGAACACTCAACCCTTCCATACTCAGCTCCGATAAATTGCTTAACCCACTTATTACATTAATTTCAAAAGGAACTCCCATTAGCCTAGCAAATTTCTCCATTCTTTGACCTATTTCCTTCATGACTGATCTTACTATGCTCGCAGTTACGACAACAGTGAGCTTTAAATGAGGAGTCTCATCGTTTCTCGTCGCTAAAGCTTCTAGCAGAGTAGGCCATTGAGTGCAAAGGGTATTGCTAATATCAATTATATGAAGTTTAGTTTCACCTTCTAATGCTTCCAAGATTGCACCGTTAGAAGCAACATGACCAAAAGTTGTCCAAGGACTTACCTCCTGGAATTTTAGTATCAATTTCCTAGCAGAATCGAAGGAGTGACTCTTTTCAGCAACTGAAGTTAGGGTTTTGAAACACCGGTGACCGGATTCTGTTGCCTTACAAAATAAAGCTTGTAAGAAATAAGAAGCCAATTTTTGATCACAATCTCCATAAGGGGAAGCAAGCTCATTTAACATCCAAAGAAGTTGATGAATTTTTGTTGAATCTTTCTCAGAGATAGCTTTTGCACACTCTTTAAGAAGCTTTGATGCCCATCTGTTACCACTTGCAGACCCAGAAGGCTCACCGGAATCCGATGACCGGCTGCTCGAGGTGTGGCTGCTATTGTGATGGTTGTTGCTCTTATGGTTATTGTTAATATTGTTGTTGTTGTTTTGCATGTCTATAGGTGGTTGATCATGGCTTATTGGGTGATGGGAATTAGGGAAGAAGTGTATTTGTGTTTGTTGTTTTGGGGAAAAGAGAGTTATGTCCATGTGTAATAACTACTCAATTTCCAATTGAGTTCAAGTACAAAGCTATGATATAGAAAAACTTAGTATTATATTTTTTAAGGTCATTGTCATTAGTATGCAAATCCTTATGCACCATATGTAATATTTAAATGTGTATTGTATTTATATTTATATAAAAATAAGCTATGTACTATTGTGCTACCTAAGTGCATGGTTTTCCTATACAACTCCTAGCTAGCTTGGAGTATTATTAATTTATTAAACTCTCTATATAAATTATTATGCCTCAAGATTTTTTTTTTTTTTTAATTTTGACATCTCTATATACAATTAGGTTTACTTAAAATTAATTAGCAACTAAATCCCTAATAATAAGCTTTACTTCATAGGAGGTCCCCATAGGGATAATTAATTTAGCAATTAGTGAATTGTTATAATAATCAATTTTGCAATTTGATTACTTAATTATTAGTTATTTTGACAGATATTAACTATTTTAACAGTTTTTAATAAAACGCTAAAAATTAAATTTTATAGATAAAACGTTATATTAACATTTAAAAGCCAGTTTAAACGATATATGTCACCGACATTATAAAAAATAGCAGTCTAAACGCTAAAAGCTATCTCAAAAATTATTGTCGAACATAGTTTTAATTCGTGTGCTTGTATTTATATTGTGGTGATGAAAAGAAAAAGAAATAATAATGATAATAATAATTGTATGATATATTGGCATTTCAATGCACCCAAAACTTAGGGCATCAACATGAAACCAGATTTGAACGGCTATAAAACAATCATTAGGGGACAATCGACATTGTAGTCATTGAAAGAGAGGGGGGGTTTTGGGAAAAGAATAAAACATTTATTCTCGAAAATTTATTATAGCTATGGAATCCTTATTGTTTAATATCAACTGAGTAAAGTTAAAAGAAAACTAACAAAAAAAAATATTTTCTTAATTTAATACAAACAAATAGATGATGATAAAAGCAATTGCACGTTGAAGTAGACTAATTAAATAAATATAATCAAAAGTTGTAATCCTCTCGAGCCGTACAGCGTAAAGATTTTTTGCCCTTTCAGCAAAATGCACTTCCGGAGAAGTAGAGAAAACCTTTTTGTACCCTCTTAGAATATTACCATCATTTATTATTGTTAATAGTTGATTAACATAATAATTTTTTGGAAAAATTATAATTTTAGTGTCCAAGCTTTTAAATTTTTTCTATTTTATTGTTTGAATGAAAAGCACTATCAATCAGGTTCTTAAACTTTTTATTTTTTGCAATTTGGTATCTCCAGTAAACTTTTATATTCAAAAATACAGCTGCGCAATTATGAGACCCAATTTTAATAAACTGGCGCCTATGTGGATTAAATTTCATCATGCCTCATACCACGTCACATCCATGTCAGCAATATTATTTCTCAATTTTCCTATTTACCACTCATTTAATGCACTCACACCTACCCAATCCATTCAACGTTAACAAGAAAGAAAAAAAAAAAGAAAAAAGAAATTGAAACATCATTGTCCATTGCTGCATCCAAACTCTTCTCCTCTCATTGGTATTGTGTTTAATGCATTTCTTGTATAGATATAAACATTTCTTTTGGACATGAAACTACTTCTCTTCTCCTTCTTGTTATTAATCATCTAAACTCTTCTTGCTGAATATGAAACTACTGCCAATCCAAATTACGATCTAAGAGCATTATACTTGGACTATTGAAGAGAAAAAAGGAAATGGAAATAGAGTTAAGGAGAAACAGGAGATGCGTGAAGATACTGTGGTTGTGGCTCATCATTTATTTGATAGTTATTGTATTGAAATGAATAGAAAATGTGTTTGGTATTTTTCAATCCGTTTTTTTCTTTTTGTTTGGATTACAGTGTGGGTCTAATATGTGTTTCTAATAAAATAGAATATATGTTGATTTTGGGAGATCCACATGTACTGGTAACTTGTAATGTAGTTATGTGATGTTGAATGGTAATTAATAATTTTATTCCTAAGTTATGCCCACCATGTGTTTGATGAAAGTTGTAAAAGAGTAATTGTCTCAATTTTTGTTTTCTTCCTTGTTAACGTTGGGTGGATTGGGGTAGGTGTGCATGAATTAAATGAGGGATAAGTGGGAGAATTGAGAAGTAATATTACTAACATGGAGATGAAGTGGCATGAGGCATGGTGAAATTTAATTCACGTAGGCGCCAACTCATTAAAATTAGATTCCACAATTGCTCAGCTGTATTTCTGATATGAAAGTTTGCCGGAGACACAAAATTACAAAAATAAAAAGTTTAAGAACCCGATTGATAGTGTTTTCCATTCAAACACCAAAATAGAAAAAATTTAAAAATTCGGACATTAAAGTTATAATTTTTCCTAATTTTTTTAGAAAAATTAACATAATAATTATTATTGTATAATTACTATTGTTGATATATAAATGATAATCTCCTTTTTAAAAAGAGGCAGTGATTATCTAACCTCGGCCTGATGTATTTAATTAATCAGGGTCTGTTTTCACGTTCAGCGTGGGTCAAAGATGACATTCAAGTAAAACTCTCTCACTGGTAATGATTCTAAATTTAAAACTCCATACTTTGCATGGAAGTACAATCTATTAACAGTGATCTAGCAAAGCTAATGAAATAATGGATTAACTTAGTTTCCCATACAAGCAATGTGTAGTAGACAAAAGTTGAATAATGAATGGAAATTTTTTTTTAAAAAAAAGGAAAAGGTAGCAAATACTTTGGAAAAGGATGGAGAAAGAGCAAAGCAATGGCTTGACTAACTTAAATGTTATGAATACCTTATTAAAGCTGCTTGTTGACATTTTACAAAAAGCTGTCAACTTTTTCTTATTTCATCCTACAGAAAAAGGAAGAAAAAGAAAAAAAGAGAGAAATGAGACGACAAAGTAAGGAAAAAGCACCGACATTTCATCATGAAATGCAGAAATATATATATATATATATATACATATGCACGTACAAATGTTTTTATTTCTGTGAAACTTTAACAGGCTTTTACTAATATTGTTTATTTAATTTATCTACTTATTTTTGGAAAGGGGATTGTTCTAATTTAGTTCATTGAAGACAATAAGTAAGGCTTAACACATTTGATAAATGAATTTGTTTATTTTATTGATTGGGTTTGAATTCTATAAATAGAACATTCGAGTGGTATGTTCCTTTAGGAATCCCAAATTTTAGCGCGAAAAAAAAAGAGAAACTTAATTGATTTAATTTAACCTAATTGATAAATGTTATTGTTTACCGATCAAATAGATAGTTTATCTTTTATTGAACTAAATGTTAATTTAGTCTATAAATTTGTTTCGCGAGTTAAAAAAAGGTACCCTTTTATTAATTCGATAGCTGAACTTGTCTAAAATGATTAAAAAGACTATATTTTAAAATTTTTGATCAAATTCTCCTGAACTTATTTAAATATTTGAGTATGATTTGATTTAAATATTTTAACAATGCCAATTTTTGTAGTTTTTGCTTATAAAAATAGAAGTTTAGAATTTTCAATTAATAAAAAAATTGCCAAAATATTGCAATTTTTTTTTTTTAAATCATGGGTTGGTTATATAAAACTTGTTAATTAATGGGTATCTAAAAGATGGTTATTCCTATAATAATGATTAAACAAAAAGACAAGAGTGAGGTTCCTGTTTTTCTATCCAATCATTGGCTATAAAATGTAAAATGCATGCCTTTGCCTTAGTCCTCTTTCTTTCTTTCTTAAAAAAAAAATATGGTCTCCATGTGTGGTCCTTCATTTTGTTCTCTTCCTTGTCTCCATATGTTTCTTATACATCACATTTCACTTATATAAATTAAAACAAAAGACATTGGCTTCAATGAATACATGTGTTTGTGTGTGAATATATATATATAGAGAGAGAGAAAGAGAGAGTGTTATTAATTATCATCAAAGCTATCAAGTAATAGAAATTTTATTAATCAATTTAGTTCATATTTTCTCATACTGTTTTTAATTTACTATCTTTATTTTATATTATTTATCACATTTGGAATATTATACCTTTTTAAAAAATTATTAAATTTATTTAAATTACAATAAATTATTAGATAAATTGACTGTATTACTCTTCATTTAATATTAATTCTCTAAAAAAATCATTAAATTGAAGTTGTAATTATTAGTCATATATAAAGAGTAAACATGAAAAAAAAAAATTTAATACTCCTTGAAACCATAAATGTGACAAGTATTTTGAAACAACCTATTTTTTCAAACGTGACATGTAATATGAAATGGATATAATTAAAAATATGTTAATAAAGATACTAAATAATTATTAGCTATTTCGGTTTTTTATTTTTTTTCCAATTTAAAAAAAAAGCATATCATTTAAATTTATTCATTTTGCTATTTGGGTTCCAAAAAAACAATTTTTTTTTGGTTTAGTAATTGACAATAATAAGAGAGGGTTTTCTAATTTGGATAACCAATAATGAGTTGAAAATGGATGATTTCCTAAATTTTTTCAAAATTTTTCTATGCATGGGCTTATTTTTATGTCAAATTATTTTATTTGTATAACCTTTCTTTATATATATATATATATATATCCTTCGAGCTAGGCTATTTTCATTTATCGATAAAGTGCGATTTATGAGAATTAAACTTATGTTTTATTCTTAGAAGGATTAAGATCGCTAACCATCTTAACCAACACCTTGTTGGCTATTTATATAAATTTGTTCTTATCTGTAATGCTAAGTTCTCAGATTACTTGTCTTATAAAATATTTTTAATTGTGAAAATTATGTTAATACCCAACATTTTAATATACAAATTAGAATATTACATAAACTTTTCATCATATTTTTATAATTATATATATATATATATATATATATATATATATATATATATATATATATATATATATATATATATAGTTTAAGATTAATCAATGTTTGAAATTCACAAACAAAATAAAAACTGAAGGCTTTAATGTGAATTTTGAAAAAATAAATTTGGAATTATAAGGAAAAGGAAGAAGTAAGCTGCAATATAGCTTTTCTGGAAAGGTGGGTATGGATAAGCGGGTTTTTGTGCCGAAAGGGGAACTGTCTTCTTCAACAACAAAAAGGGTATTCTCTGAACATTAATGGGGTCCTTAGGCAATCCAAAAAATCGACACCATAAGTTTCAATCCCATATAACCACAAATACAATGGAAATATTAACATTAGGGAATCAAAGATAGAAATGAATACAGATCATGTTCATTGAACTTCGAAAAGTTCAGACATCATCGTAGCCTTGTCTGTGATTATTATGTTATCGTTGAACTTTACTTTACTGAGAAAATGTTACATAAAATTATTTGTTTTAATAACCATTAACTATTCCAATAAATATGTCATATCAGTTGTTTAATTAGCTTTTATAAAAAGTAAATCACCGAACACTATAAATAAATACTCGAAATAATATTTTGACCTAAGTCAAACGCTAAATAATATTTTCAAATTGCTTAATTAAAAAAAATCATTTAATTTTATATCTTTAAGCTTGGTGGCTATGGTGAATATAATAGTTACATGATGATGTTGGATGGAAAATTATTATTATTTTTTTTAATTTTTTGGAAAAAAAAAAACATGACATGTTGTAGAAAAAGCAAGAATTATAAAAGTAAGATTTGTTGAGATTGATGTTACATGCCTCCACCAAGTTGCATTTTTCGTTTAAACAAAATATCTTATAGTTGGGTTTCTTGCTTCCTTTGATACCAACTTTGTTTTCTGGAAGAGGAGCAAGTAAATTGGGTTATTAGAATTGCCAATAAAATTAAGAATTTGTTTGTTTTCCTAAGAAAATATGTTTTATAATTTTTTATTTTAAAAAAATAAAGAAAATATTTTTCTGATTAAAAAAAAAAAACTAAGTAATTTTGAAAGAAAATAACTTTACATTTTTTGGAAAAGAAAAGAAAACGTTGTCCAACATTTACAAACCTTTTAACTTATTAATTACTAGTAGCCATTACCACTGATTACCATTCACCACTGGTCGTCAATACCGGTTGGCGACGCTCATAATTTACCAATTTTTATATTTTTCTTATATTTAACGATAAAAGTTTTAAAATATAATATTTTTATAATTATAAAACATTTTAATATGTTTTAATCAAATCTCAATATTGCAAATAAACAATAAAAAAATAAATTATTTGAAAAATAAAAAATATTTCCAAAAGTGAGTTATTTTCCGAAAACAAACGGAGCCTAATTGTTATTGAATTAACTGTATTTATAGGCGAATTTTACTTGCAAGATTAATTAAAATTCGAGATATGAAGTTGTCAATATCGAAAGAATTTTTAGTGGACACCCAGTGCTGAAATTTGAAGTGGAAATGATGAAAAATAGCAAATAATTTAAATCACCAGCTATCTGAACAGATTCTAAAATTACTTCGATTCTTATCTATAGTGCATATCTAAGATTGATTATAGAAAATATTACTATTTTATCCTTATATTATCAAAATACATTACTTTGTTCTTGTATTTTTAGAAATACATAGCTTTGTTCCTATCATTTGTCTCCGTTATACTGTTAATTTTTTTGTACTTTTTTTCGTTAAATGCAGGGATTGATTAGTTAATTTTAGCAATATGCATGAATAAAATAGTTAATTTTGAAAAATAATAATTTATTGACGAAAAAACTATAAAAAAATTGATTAAAGGATATAATAGGATTAGATAGTGACAAAACTATGTATTTCAGAGAATGTAAGGGCAATATTGTATATTCCATTCAAATAATTTTAGAGAAGTACCAAACGTAAGCAGAAACAAAGCATGTCATTAGCTGGTGTAATTTGAACATAAAAGTACAAGAGATAGTTACATACACTAAATGCTGATTAACAGGGAGTTGACAATGATGGTTCACTCAGCTCTTGTCCTAATGCACAAACCGTGTCCAACTACCCGACAGTATCAAAGCTGATCAGTTTCTGCAATAGTGAATAACAGGATGCAAGTCTTGTTGCATGTAAATGCATATGAAAAGGTCCGTGATGAAGAGTCCAACAAAATTATGAATTTGGAACTACGAAATGAAGTGACATCTACTCACCCTTTCATCATCAGCATTATCAATCGTTCGTTCATCATCGACAATCATTTAACTGCACATAAAACTTGTAGTCTATCAGTTCAATCCATTACACATTTTCCATAGCTAATCAGTCTCTGAATCTTAACACAACTTTTAAGCTATTGCACAGGAAATAAAAGCAGTAAATGTTTCTCAAGCCATATCCTTGTTCCCTTTTTAGGTGGGGATGGTTTCAAAGTTTTTTGTCTAAGGTGCATGTCAAACTTCGGGTCGGTTTGGTTCAACAGTTGTGGTTAGCTTTTAGCCAATGCTTCTAGCTTCTTTTAGAATTTCAATTGTAATTTCAAACCACTGAATGTTAAATTTTGAAACACTGCTCAAATTGCCGGGTTTACCGAACACTCCAAATTAGTCATTTGAAGCTCAAACATCATACACAACTTCAGGATGGCTGAAGGTGAAAAATGTAATGTAGTGTTGTGGTGGTGGTGGTGACAAGTGCCACGAGTCAAGGTAGTTCTAACAAGAGGTAGAAGTCAGTGTCAGTGTCAGTGATGTGGTGATTAATCTTGCAGGTCATGCTGCTAGTGACATCATAAGAGTGTAGCTTGGATTCTACGTATTACCTAAAAAGAACCCAATCCATGATGAGCACGGACACTGAACCAACTTACGAATATGTCCAATCATTGACATTTAATTATAAAGTTCCACACTCTACATTTCCTTTGGCAAATAATTAACCAAAACGCATCTGTTGTGTGATTCATGTGTCTCGAAATCACAACCCAGCACAACAATCCAGCAAGAATATCCAAACAAATAAGACATGCAAATCAGCACATATACAGAACCAAATTAGCGTGCACATTATCGAGAACAGCAAAAATGTAACTATTCAAAGAATTTCAAACGCACGGTTTATGTTAACTTTCCATCTAGGCCATGAAAACTTCTAGTCTTAAAATCCAGCTCAATCATTATATTGTATCGACAAGCACACCCAAATTTCAAACCAAAAGACTGACCACTGACAGAAAATTAGCTCATGTTAAAGCCTGCTCAGTATCATAAAAATGCCAACTGACAGGATTGAGCACCGCCATACATAGAAGCAGGTCCTTCTTTGAGTAAATGGGGAAGGAAGGATAGTCTAAAGTGATAAAATATGAAAAAAGAGAACATTATGGCTGAGGTAGAACCAATTATTGAGAAAAGATACCTATATTTGATCAAGGATATTGGGAATGCCTCCACAAGCAACTTAATGTTTCCACCCTCTTGAGTAACCATCTTCCATGTATGGCTCAAGAAATCCAATGAACTGAAATAACACAAAAACACAGATTGAGGTCAACTACTAGGGGATTTATTTGTTGAGTTTTCTTTTCCAAATTTCTAGTTGATTTTGACAAGAATTGCAATAATGTAGGGGGTTCCTATTTGATAGTGGACTTGGCAAACAAGAAAAAAAAAATTTTTCTTATGGCTTTCATGCTTTGCTGTTATAACACTTTTTGCTTGAAGTCAATCTCCGATAGAGAAGCGGACATGGTAACATAATGAAGATTGCATGACTGCATATGCCATGCATGGAACTGGAAGTAATTGTGAAAAATTTAACAAAAGGCTAATTTGCAAGGAAGAAAACAAACTAAACATTTTCAAGTTCAGATATTTCTATTTGAAAAAAAGATAACTGTATCAATATGTTTCTAAAATGGCAGTGTTGCATAGTATGTTCAGATTTCTGTTAAACATCAATGCAAGCTGTCTTTTGTTACTATATAAGCATGCATATTAATATGCTAATTTACCTTAGTTCCATCTTTAGACCACCTTGCCCCATAACCATCAGCCACCCTTATCTCAAAGACAGCCCCATGAGGTGGAACGATATGCACATTTGACCAGCAACAAGCAGCTATCAAACGATTGATGACATTCATTGCAAGCCTATTTTTATTAGAATCTGGAAGGGTAAAATGATGATGATGATGATGATGATGATAATAATACTATGTTATTAAATATAAAATTGAGAGCTCATATTAAAAATATGTCGACTGCTTTTTCAAAATCCGACAAAACTAGGTTTAAAGCACTTAGAAGGACATTAAGCTAAAATGTTAAGCCCATATCCTTTCATTTCAAAATTCCATGTTCCAAATGCAAACAAAAAAGGCTTTGGCTTTGATCAAAATTGAGGTATACCGTAGCTGTAGTAAGACAACCTATACTGATTCAATACTGCATCAATGAAAGGGGATAGAATTGGAAAGAAAAAGCTACTAAAACTACTTCATATTGATAAAGTAGAATTGGTGGCAACTTTTTTGCCATCATGATTTGAGATAAGCTTTTTCAAGGATTTGAGAATTGAAGAAACTATAAGTTGTGTTAGAAATAGGCACCATCTTGATGGAAATAACAGCCAGTGATGGTGATGTTGAGGAACTGGTGATGCTTGAAGTGATGGCAAGTTGAATAGCTGCTGTTGCACTGATGGGGGCAATCAAGCCACTACTGGAAACCTTGGTTCTTAAGGTCGTAGCATGGAGACCATGGCCAAGCACTGGAGGGAAAGTGTTATCAGATTGGTGGATGCAGTCCAAGTACATGATTAGAAGATGGGATGATATACCATCAAGTCTGAGTTGCTAACTTGGCACTTCTGGTTACAAAAATTATTTTGAGAAACAATATTGTTTTCAAGTCTATATATACTGAAAAAGTGAGGGGGAGGGGGAGGGGGATGGAGGAGAACAATGTGAGAGAAAAAGAAAAGGAGAGAAGTGAAATAGGCTTTAGAAAGCAAATGTTATGGACATATAGGTATTATTGAAATATTAATTAATTAAATTATCATAGATTCCTAATGACTACATGATCCTTAGAATTAGTTAGATTATTAGTTTAAATAGGATTCAATAAAACATAGGTTCTAATTGAGAAATTCTTAAATAGACTTAGTCTACTACGTCACGTTAGCTTATAGACTCACTGAATGAGATGTAGCCACATTAGCATTTTGCCTTTTTCAAAAACTTATTCCTTATTAATTCTTTCACGTTTCCTGTTTGGTTAGAGATAAAAAAGGTAGTTGTGTTGGTTTAGAAGTTATTAATGTGTACAGAAAAAAAAAAGGCAAAATGCTGATGTAGCTATCTTTCATTGGATGAGTCTATAGCTGGCGTGATAAACTGAGTTTACCTAAGAATTTCTCATTCTAATTAGTATAAGATCCTAGATTCTAGTTAGTCTAATCCTAAATAGACTAAACTTCTTGTTTTTATAATTTCCTAGTTTGTCATTGTATCCTCTATTTAAAGAGGTATTATTGCTATTAATAAAATAAGTTAGAATATTCTTAAACACGAGATTGGAGCTCTCTCCAACGAAATCCAAGGTTTTCAAGTTCCCTTTAAAGAGCTTGAATTGATTAGCAAAAATAGATCATAAGAAAAATCAAGGTGCGACGGCAATTGATATAGACTTTCTTATAAACCGCTCTATGACTCAATCCTATGCTCATATTCTTAACAGTAAAATAGAGAGAATTCTTATCTTCTCAATTCCTTCCTCTTCTTCTTTTTAATTTTTTTTTTTCCATGTCAATAGAAGCACGAAAGTGATATAAAGCATTTCACAACAGCAAAGAACAACATACGTAAGACACTACACATACAATCAATAGGTGTACAATAAAGAATACGTTGTTGGCTCAAGGACCAAATTCAACATGCTTTGCATCAGAAACTCACCATTTCCACTAAGAATACCCCAGTATTTATTGCTACTCCTTTCAGCATGCTTTGCCAATGCCCTTGCTCCATGAGTCAAGGAACTAACTTTGACCTAAACACAAGAAAACAGAGTATTCATATTTACAGAACATAAATTAAAAAATATCTCTCTTTGATGTAGCCAAAGGTCAGAAGAAATTCATTGCATGCAGCAATCTTGCATTTGGCCTATATGGAAGAGTGAAGGAAGAGAGAAGTGTTGATCTTGGTGGAGGAAGGGCATCTGGAACTGTTCCAGCAGTATGTGCAAGGCCCAGAAGACTTTGAACACCATCGTAGCTCAATTCCTGGATCAAAAGATTAAAGTAGCTAACATACTTTAGCATTGATTGCCTTTTTGTATGGCATTTTTTGTAGATGAGGTTAATATAAACAGCAGTTGTATTCTTTATAAACATCATCGTTTATTTATTATTTTCCTGCTGTACTGTATCCAGTCTGACACATATTTGATCCACATGATTAACACCTCATCATATTAGCATCAGCATATGAACTTAATTTCCTACATGTTGAAACATACAAATCACTTAACAGTTCAGTAAGCAACTCACAGACAATATATCAGCCAAATACAGATATGGCTGAGGAGAGAATTTTGATAGAGAAATTGCTAGAACACCATTTGACATTTCCCTCTCTTCTGTGTAGAAGTTCCTATAAAGTTTTACACCTGAAATTAACAATACTGAGTACTATTAAAACAACCTTGCAATTCTGGAATTCATCACCATCAATGATATTTTACTCGCCTTTGATCTTATTAGAATATTTATAACATCTTTCAAAAAACTTTTCCTACCCAATTCTCTAACTATTTTGTTTTCTTCTTTGATATATGAAAACTACAGAATTAAAAGTATGTTCGATGCAAGCAAGGTAATAAGTGGTGGGAAAGGAATTCAGATTCGGTAGACCTGAGTTTCAAAAATGGAAATGAGACTGTTGAAAACTTATTTTAAGAGTAGTTAGTGCAAGAATAAATGGAGAAGTTGTTGATGATAAATAAAAGGTTTCTTTCTCAATGCATTTGCAGAGACAAAAAGAGAAAAAACAGAAAGAGAACAGAAAACAAATAAATAAAAGGAGGGAAGAATTACAGAACTCATGGCCTTTAAACAAACTCTCTAATTGTAGTCTTAATCCACGTACATTTAACATGAGAATAGAATCGGCTTCTATATGTTTAAAACCTGACAATAGCTGCTACAATACAAGTTTACCAAGGCAAGTTACATCTCAAGGCATAAAAGAAGAGCCCTTTGTTATTCCAAGATGGATAATTTTCTCGTAGAGCACAAAACATCAAATTTTCTTGGTAGCTCATTTTGAATCTTTATTTTTTCCCTTTTCTAGGCCCATTTTGTTAAGCTTTCTAGAATATTTTAAAACCTGACTCTAGCAAGTTAATATCCACATAAGTTTAGCTTCACAATCTCAAGCTATTTGACATAAGGGTACCAAAAATTTGAATTCCATGGATGCATTGGATTACTTTAAGGACTAGAATTTGATTATTTGATCATGCTAGTATTCTAGCTTTGCAAGATCCGTTCATTCCCTATTACAGAATAGTGGCAATTTATTTCTTCATTTTTATCTTCTTCATCGATAGTCTCTACCATTTTCTTATCTCATTCTTCTTCTTAGTGCCCGCAAATTGTTCCAAGTGCACCTCATATAAACATATGACATTTTGTGTTACATAAAATTTCGTAAACTGTAATCATCTACTCTATACCCTAGTCCTCAGCTATAACTTCCTACTTGAGACAAAACTCTTAAGTTTTAATTCTTGGCAACAGCATCACAACATTTAAGGGACAACTACATCTTTAGCCAGTCATCTACTTGTCTCATCTTACCTTCTTCAATAGTTTTAACACCAGGAAGGACTTTTGAAGGACTCTCTACTTCCAACATCTCCAAAAATGATGCATATTGTCGAACCTCCTGTGAATTGATGAAATTATATATGGCCAACTGAAAAATAGGAGACAAATAAATTGCATAAACATAGTATAACCTC
Organism: Jatropha podagrica; assembly: GCA_947857235.1. Classification (NCBI taxonomy): domain Eukaryota; kingdom Viridiplantae; phylum Streptophyta; class Magnoliopsida; order Malpighiales; family Euphorbiaceae; genus Jatropha; species Jatropha podagrica. Next base: position 50,502 of record CANUEP010022949.1, read on the forward strand.
AACTTCAAGCACTATACTTTTGTTTAAAAGAACCATGGCTCCTGGCTCAATTCTGAAAACAAAAGAAACCACCAAATTGATGAAATTACAAACAAAAAGAGAAGAACAAATGATCACTAAATCATGCATGAATGTGCACCCTGACAATAATGTTTTGGCTGTAACACAAGCAGGCAAAATGTTGAGAATGTCATGATTTATTTTAACAGGCCAAATTGAATATTTCTGCAGATATGCGATAATGTTTAATAAGATTAAAGAACTCTAAAGCACACTCCTCAGTGCCCATCCCCCATGACAAAAATCAGCTCTAACAGCTTTAAAAATGCATGATGTGTTAGCCTTCTAGCATATAGTTTTAGGCACAGTGAATGTTCAGGATGTAACATCATGGAAAAGCAGAAGCTGTAGCTTCAATTTCCCAAAAAGTGAAAAATAGGTGCTGACAGTTTTAACTTTAAAATCCTTGCGTTGATGATCTAGTAACTTGCATATATGAAAGGCTCCAATGTCAATATACATTATACATTATTCTTCTTGCATTATGAAATATGTATATACCAAACTGAAGAATAAATAAATGATAGGAAAAAGGAAGCATATAGCACATAAGCTGTAGGCTATAGATATAAGCATATACAAGCAGTAGTACCTGCTACACTTGCCACCAGCACACCTTCCTTCAACTGTTTTCAGACCATCTGACAAACAATTCAAATACTGAAGAATAAGTCTTTGACCAGATGAATAATCCATAGGTAACAGACTCAAAATTAATCTTTAGTCACTTGACAGTAGACACAAAGTTAGAAGAACTCATAAGAGCCAAAAAAATGGCAATACCTTTTATTTGTGAGAAAAAGGGCTCCTGAACATGAAGTTCATAAAATGCAACCTTCAACACCTGATAAATGCAATAATTTGTAAATAAAAAACTATGAAACAAAAAGTACAAGAAATAAATCACAATATAAAATTTACCCTTTTCCTCTACTTACATTCATTAATTCAAAACCCTTTTCTATAATTAAGTTATTCCATTGTTCTTCTTTTTGCTTTGAGCAAATATCTTCTTCAAAGAATCCTATCTTGTTGTATGTCTCACAAAAAGGTCCAGAAATTATAGATTGACACAAAGCTAAAGCTAGACGCTTGAATAAGGGATATTGAGGTACTCCTCCGAAAGAACCTGCAAATTTTGAATAAGAAACAAGAAATCAAGTAAAAACTAGTTCTTTTTGTTTGTGAAATGATAATCAAGCGAGACTCTAATTATTTGTCAGTTCAAAATGAATGAAAATGTAAATTAAGAAAAAAAAAAAAATGATCTGCTTAGCATTAATGGAAGATGGCAAATTACTGGTATTAGAGGTAGCAGGGAGTGAAACAGAGCCGTTCGGTTCGTCTCTGAGGAGATTGGAACAGAAGTCCTTTGAGAGGGGTAAATCAATTTCTAGGGTTTGGTTAATGTGAGACTGTAGAGTGAACTTCAGTAGCTCTTCCATACGGTCGCTCAGTTGTTCCATTTGTTTCGCTCTGCTATATTTCCTTTGGCAACTGCTTTTCAAACTACGCTTCAATTTCAACTTGAAAGTAGAACTTATATATTAATTTTGCTATAATGTAAGAGTTCAATTTTTTCCCCTTATTATTATGTAGTAGAAAATGTTTGATTTTTATTTTTCTAATACAATACATGAATTTAAATTATATATTTTTATATCATTCAATTATATTTGAAATTACACCCTTAAAATTTTTATAACTAAAATTAAATTAAGTTCTCATATCATAAAACAAAAATATGTATAAATTTATTAATCCCTGTCCGTATAAATTTACTTAATCATCAAATTAATTAATTATAACGATTTATGTATTGTTAAATACTATAACCATAAAAAAAAGAAAAAAAAAAAAAAAAACAAGAGCCCACAGCATTTGGCGGGTTCTCCTATCTGACCTTCAATTACAGTTATAACTTACAGATGCAATGTTTTGGCCAGCTAGGCTAAAAGCTACGAGTTAACATTACTGAGCAAACCCTTTGACATTTCTACCTCATAAAATCAAACTGAAAGTCATTATTGTACATTGATTGGGTGGTACTTGTTCCAAATCATCAATTAATTTATATGATCACTGAGGAACTTGAATGAGTTACTTCAGCTTCACGATTGCTTTCCTTTAAATCATAAATCAAGGTGAAGAAAGATTAGCTGATTTTGCATCATCTACTAATCATCTGGCACTCTTCCACCTTCCAGGAAGCTGCTGGAGACCCAAAAGGCACTGAACACCTCTATAACTCAATCCCTAGATTGGATATTTATGTAATCACATTAGGATCACTTCAACATATAATTATAAGCTTTGAAGCATAAACAAAATTACCAATTATATGGGAAGATCCCAGAAGATAAAAGCATGATTCAAGCAATGTATGGGAAAAACAGTGTGTGAACTATTTCATTTCAACAAACACGAGCAGCATAATAATACTAATCTTAACAATAATTTATGTTACTATTATTATTCACACACATACTGTTGACGCATGAAAATCCAATCATATCAGGATAAAAATCAATAATGTTAAACAATAAAAGTCTTGGTGCAAGAATTTAAAGTGGTCTGTCTGTCACCTTTTCGCCTTTCGGCAACCATTGGATGCATATAGTTGATGGAGATCAAATATTTAATCATCCACTTCAAGATGATCAACCCTAACAAGGAACTGTGGAGTTGCATTCCTAAACTAATTATACATCCACTTTCATGACCTAGAAGAATACTGGGTATTGAAATCCTGAGTTGAGACTCCAAGCATTCCTGATACTCTATATCTTAATAAACATGCCGTTACCAAATAGGAACTCTTGCCAAATAGAAAGCTAATTAGGAATCCAGCAACTGAACAACATGAACATAACCAGTGATTGCATATTGCATTTGATGGTTCATCCAGTCTAACAGTTTGAGAATAGATATAATTGCAATATTTGGAATTTTTTTGGTACTTGTATTCAGGTGACTCTCAAACTAGCTTATACTTAGACTAAATCCCATCTTTGGGCAACCTTAAGGGCACACTCTCATACAAAGGCATGGTGCATTCAAATATATTATTCCTAGAGTCCTCCCCAGATGCAAGGAACCTTGGTTGATGAGGAAGGAAATCTCTCATCCTTACCAGTTGGACTAACTCCATTGGGTGAATATTTTGGATTTAGTTTAATGGTTGTAGGTCTTTTGCTGAAATTTCTAAGCCAGTATGAGGGCTGTCTTTCAAGAAAAGAAGAGCAAATAGTAATCAAGCACTACTCTTCTACTGTATTCTCCACATTTTTTATCAGCTCCATCTGACATTTCCAAACATTTGTCATATCCTTGCCTCAGCCAACAACATAGCCCATTAAAGAGGAATTACTGGATGCATCACGTGCAGTAACAGAGAGTACATTCTGCAATTCCAACTATTGATCTGATTGATTGATGAGAATAGCATCACAGCTAAGTTTGGATTGTTTTATCCATAATTTTTTCGATTCACACAAAACATAATATCCGCATGAATTAAGAAAGCTGGATCCCATAGGTATGCGAGTGAGGGTGCACTGCATTTGATTGGTTCAGTAATTTCTCAAAAAACTAATATTTTATAAAATATAAGCTAAATTAGTTCAATCAACGGTGCATATCAGCCTTAATGGAGCAGTCAATAAAAAGACTCACAGAGAGTATTCTAGCCAGAGGAATGTAGGGTTGAGCAGGTGAGTTTGCAACACAAATGGCAAGGACACCGTTAGCTCTCTCTTTCTCTTCTGGATAAAATTTTGTGTAAACATCAACACCTGCAAATGTAGCATTCCATTGGTTTACATATTACTAAAACCTTTCATGTGATTCTAATGGAATGCTTTCCCCAACTATTATGAGTTATTTAAAACATGTCAAATTTATTTGAATAATTTGCATTAGTTTTGAAAAATAGGTAGCAGTAGTTATTTGGGAAAAAAGAAACCAGAGCTGTTACCTTCATCAATGGTTTTTACCCCAGGAAGAACTTTTGCAAGGCTCTCTGCTTCCAACATCTCAGAGAATGAAGCATAGCGATGAACATCCTGCAAATTAATGGAGAAGTTAGTATAAAACCAAGTTGTGAAAAGAAACAATCACAAGTTTCAAGGGAAGTATTATCACCTGAACTTGAAGCACAAGACATTTATTAAAGAGAAGCCATGCTCCTGATCCAATTCTGAGAGGGAAAAAAAAGTGAGAGAGAGAAAAAAAGATTGAGAAGACATAAAAAAAACTAATTTTAGGGAAAAAAAAGGGCAAAACAAACAATAAATCATACCGATTATAATCACCAACAGCACACCTTCCTTCAACTGTTTTCCAGCCATCTACAAGCAAAACCAAATAAATGTAACATTATTTCGATAGACTAGAATTTAACAGCATAAAAGATGAAATTTATACATTGTAATGAAACTTCGGCACAAACACAAATGTACCTTTTAATTGTGTAAAGAAAGGCTCCTGAACATGAAGCTCAAAGTTCACAGTCTTCAAGATCTAATAAGACTCAATAATAATAATGATGATGATAAAACTTAATTGAGTGAATAATTTAACAAATGCTTGAGAGAAATGCCAAACCCCAGCAAAACAACTAACAACATAGAGAACATACATTTAGCAAATTAGTTCCTTCAACCAGAATCAACTCATTCCATTTTCCTCTTTCTTTCAAGTCACTGTCTTCATCCAATGATGCCATTTTGTTGGGTCTTTCGCATAATCCTCCAGAGGCTATATATTCGTACAAAGTGGATGCTAGATGCTTGTATAGTGGACGTACAAGGACTTGTCCTAAAGCATTCACAATAGTTTAACTTACTTGAATTAGGTTTAAAGGAGGAAAAAAATTAAAACAATCCAAGAAAAAAAGAAGTTGACTTCTGATTCCTATTTTCACCTAAAAGATGCAAAAGCTACAAGGATATATAATGTAAATCACCAAAAGAAAGAAAATAGAATGATAAAATCTTCGAAATTATACTAATTCCTTTTCTATAAGTATCTCTTGTTTCCCTACAAATTCTCGACAACCAAACAGCCAGTAATTTTATGATTCTTTCAAGTCCCCATACGTAAGACTCAAGTCCATTCAAATAAAACCAAGGCCAGAAAATTCTTGAGTTTTCTCAGCAACCAAACAGAAAAAAAAAAAAGAAAGAATAAAAACTAGAAGAGTGAATTACAGTGCTTCATTTGTTACCGGAAACGCTGTCTTGTGGATTATGCTGGAGGAGGTAAGAGCATAATTCAGTGGAAACGCCAAGATCGACTTCCAAGGTTTGATTAATTTGGGAACGGAGAGTGAACTTCAGTAGCTCCTCTATACAATCTCTGAGGTCGACTGGGCTCGTCCCTGGAGAAGACGGTTGCTCCATTTTCTTTCGCTTTTTAATTTCTTGTTGGTAGCGTGACCGTAGCTTGTGAAGAAATATATATTGCAAGTCCGCGCCAGCTTTCAGAACCGAATTTTTTTTTTTTTTTTTTTTTTTTTATTATACAGGTGTAAGAAAAATATTTGCATGGATTTTTATTCGTCATACACTCGATAATTTTATCATTAGGAAAATTAATTATTTGTTAGAGATGTCGGAACAGAACCTTCGAACCCAGGATATTGCAAGACATCGTCAGGTGGTAAGGGATCATTCGTGATATCAAATATTGCTAATCAAAATTTGAACTGACCTAAACTTTATATTATTGCTTATGGATTTTAGTTTACACTCTATAATAATGGGGTTGGCCCCCTGCCTCAAATCTTATAAGTTACACCATATCAAAGAAATAAAAAAAAATAAATAAATAAAGGGTATCACTTTCCTTCTGTAAAAAAAAAGGAAAGGCCTAAAAATAAATCCAATCTCCATAGTTTTCTTGTATATGTCTACCTATAAGCTGTATCTTGAATTCTTGATCCTATAACAGTTTCTTCAGGAAGTCTGCTTGCGCATAAATCTTCCCAGAAAAGCATAATAATCATTGGCTGTACTCGATAATAATTTCTCTAGACTAAACTTTGCTTTGACTTATCTTTGACTAATTCTGGTTCTGCAGATTGCATTTCATCAACTCCTGCAGAATGTGGTTTGACAGAACCATCCAAAGAATGATTTTGTTGCTCATGATAAGCTTTTATTGTCCATATCAGAACCAAGAACACCATGCTTAATGACAAGAACAACATCGACCCCCATACCATTCGAGCATACTTCTTTAATGGTTTGCAATGATTTGTTAGTATATCAGAAAATGCAACCTTCACTGATCGGCATTCTATTAGGCTTTCCATCCCAGGATATGCATTTAGTAGGTTCTGAATTGAAGTTGTGTAACCCTTTACTGTTTTGAAATCATTTGTCGATATGAATTGTCCAGCATTGCACATTCCATTGCTGGTATTGGAACAGGTAAATGGCTCCAATATCTTAACAAAATTGAGAGAGAAATGGGGTAAATATATATATGAAACTGTTAGTTAATAAATATGAATATAAATAGTTCTGGATTTTTCATTTACCGCTGGGATGTCTCCAATTCGAATTGTATTAGCAGGACAATTATTTGCTTGGTATTGATATTCAGGAGGTCCTGAGAAAGGATTGCAGACTTGTGCTACTGATATATTTTCATTCACCTGCAGTGGGAACTCCTGTTTATGGATAATACTAAAAGGCAAAAATTTATGATTTAAATGCAAAATGCAGCCATGTTTTTCTTCTTTCACCAAGTAAAATTTATAATTAAGTTACCTGGTTGACAATGTTATAGATTCCTGCACTGACATCAGTCAAGACTGGCCTTGCTCTGAGCAATTCATCGCAAGGTAGGATCGAACTTAAGCTGTTGTTGTAGGGGTCTTTCTGGAAGTTTTCAAGAGCTGTACATGTATCACCTGAGAACCTGAAAAGTTGTGCAATTACCTTTTTAAGTATCTCTAAGAAACTTCAAATACCTCATACAATTTCCTTTCAGAATAATCTTGAACTTACTTTCCTAAGAAGAAGTATAGACCAAAGAACACCCAGCATAGAGCAGTTAGGATCCAGCATAGAACAATAAGCCTGCAAGTGCAAGAACAAACTCAGTATATGATCATGTAATTGAGAAACAATTCTCTTCAGGAATTGTACTAATTAGAACAAGTTAAAACTTTCTTGTACTAATTAGAACAAGTTAAAACTTTCTTTCTTTACTTACAGGTGAAGCGCTCTTCGCAGCCTCAGTGTTCCACAAGCTGCATTAGGATAACTCCAAGTTCAGTAAGCATTTTTAATCTATGAAAGAACAATAAAACCTCGGATTTTTAAAGTCTTTTTTTTTTTCAGGTGAATTTTACTTGTAAAAGCTGGAAAATAGTTAAATTGTACTATTTCCCCAACATGATACTTTTCTCAGAGAGCAATTTTAGTTCCTGTTAAATTTCTATCCTTTGATTAGTTCAAAACACTGTAAGCATTGAAATTTACTAAACATAACTAGACATGCCTGAAAGAGCAATCACAGCAGCAAAGTTCAAGGAAATGATGACCGTTGTTATTATGTACCTGCAAGCATAAACACATACTTCAGAGAAATCCAAGTGAAGAAGTTTTCTATTTATTAGTATATAACAAGAGAATAACTTACACTATCTTAAGACCCTTATCGATCAAACGCCTATTTTTCCTAGCTTGTCTTTCAATATCAGCAGCTTGATCATCTAGTTTCTCTGATGTGGAAGTAAGGAAGCTAGAAGCTTGCCCTGCACTAACATCAGATGCATCTAAATTATCTCTTATTTCTTTCATTGCTCCTGTTGTATTATATATTGTTCCTGAAGCACCATTTGCTGTGTCAATAATAATCTTCACTACAGTTTTTGCTCGCGAACGAAATTTTTCATTCCCTCCAAGAACTAATCCAGATGCAGTTCTGCAGATAGCATTCATTTATCAAAATTTTGAAACAGCTAACATAGAATTTGAAAAGTTTAAAATAGGCATAAAAAGTCACTTACATTGCTAATATAGTGAAGAAAATAGCCAAAAAGATAGGCCAAAGGTAACATTCCTTATGACAAGATAATCTTTTCTTTAATTTTCCTTCTCTTGTTCTTTTACAACAGTATTTAGTTGCTAGCAGAAAGGTTCCATATATAATTCCAGCCAAAAGCCATAGTACTCCAATTGCGTACCCATAAATTCCTGTAAATATAGTTGACTGCAAAAATATATATAAATAAATAAATAAATCCCAATTGCATGTCTTTCATTATTATTATTATTTGAGAGAAAGAGAAAGAATTACACTCCAATAGTGTTTGTTGGTGAGATCATATCCTCCTCTGTATTTCTTGAAACTGTCTAGAGGATCTACCCTCACAGTGTCATCTGACTGTAATGTTTCTGTCAAATTTGTATGTGAAAAACCAGAAAAATCCCAAGATTAAACAATTTTAAGTTATGACTAAAGAAATAAATGTATGCAAGAAATAAATAAAGTATGTCATTTTCTCCTTTTCTTGTCTTTGCATTTTTTTTGGCTTTATTGATTTATTTATTCATTTTCTTGATGATAAATATTTCTTTTTCCAGTATGAATTGTTTTGCGGCATGTGCTCGAAGGCAGATGTCTCCTCTCTGAAGTTTGCTTCTAACGGTGAAAATGCACTTTCTTCTAAGTCACAACCATTTGTTTTGCTTTAAAAAAGGATTCCAATCAGATTTATCATCGGATAGCATATGTAATTACCATTAATTTATATTTTGATGTCCTTAAAATTATTATTTTGATTTCAAATAATTTTGCATATTAAAGTTTGAATTCATTCCATATTCCAAATTCTTGGAAACTATTTTCGTTGTTTTTGATTTTTTTGAAGTGGGTTATCCTTTAAATTCTTAATTTGTGACCCTTTTAGAGAGCAGGAAAAAAAAAATTAAAACGAAGAAAAAAATATATTTTTTTTTTATTTCAAATGCAATTCTTTTCTCCTTTTCCCAATTAATGTTCTCTAGAAAATTAGGGAAAATATCCATTTCTGAAACTGACTTTGTCTCTACATATAACAAAAAAATATTAAAGACTAACAAAAATTGAAATATGAAGCCTTACCTGGCTCAGAACTATTGGTTTGAACGGCTTGTCCAGCAATGAAATTTGAGCCTAAAATGATGACCATGAAAATTAGAAGCAGAACCAATTGTGTTTTACATGTGGAGCCCATCTTTAACCTGTCAAACAAGCACAACATGAAATTACATTAGAAAAAAATAATAATAATGCAAATGTTTTTCCTACTTCTGACTGGCCCAATGCTAATTTTGATTTTTGAATTTCACACCAATGGAGACCCTAACCCATCAAACAAAGTTAAAACAGAAACCTAAAATCCATCAACTAAGCTCTTAACAATCAACCTATAAGAGAGACAGACAGAGTTTGATTTGCATGGTGTAGTTCTGGTATTGTTGGAATGTTAGAGAAGACTTATTCAATGAAACTTCTAAAGAGGAAAAGGAAAAAGGGAGAAAAAGAACATTTAGCTTAAGTGTGAATTCAGAAAGATCTTTTCTTTTTCTGTTTCATCAATGGATGCACTACTTTTCTAAAAGCATTTAGCTTGTTTTATATTGCATAATTTCTTTGCAAGTAAAGAACATTTTTTTATTTGATTTTAAGTTCTTTTTTTCTTTGAGAATCTTAAAAAGATTGAAGAAGGATATGCATGCATGTTCTTCAAATTTGTATTATATTACTTACCTGAACTGGGAACAGAAGCTTCTTCAATGGCGGACTCTCTGCAACTTCAATATTTCCAATCTCAAACTGCTGCAAATTCTCTAAATGAAAGTCTACGCATCACATGAAAAGCTTACAATTTGACAAAAATTCTAAAAATCCCAGTTTTCTGGTTATTTATCAGAACTTAAATACCAACAGAACCAGTTAGAAACTTCAACAAATGAAACAATTTGATTCAACACACCCAAATTGTGGCTGCTTGTGTATTTGTACACATATTCAGGAGAGTGATCAAGATATATCTAGAAGATGAGACTCTTCAAATGATTCTATATTGTATGGGACCTTTAAGACTCTTTAAAATGTTTAAAAAAGAGAAAAACCCAAAGTCAAGAACCTCTGCTGAAACATTTCTACATTTTCGAAGTCTTAAGGAAAATAATTTTTTATATATTTTAACTCCAAAGCAACAAAATTCATTACTAACCAGAAATATTCAAATAAAGAACAATATCAACAACTTGTTTTAATGCTTAATCCCCAACAAAACCGTGTCAAACACTTCTATTCCTATATACCCATTTGAGGAAAGAACTATAGAAAAATATGGTTTTGCTTTATCAACTTAATCCACTAATTGCACCAACTCTCTACGGTGATCGGAAACAATTGTCTAAACCTCGTCCATGACTAATGATATGGTTCAAACTAATAACATATATTTTTTAAAGTGTCCCGACTTTATCATTTTTCTTCATGTGTATTGGTAAAAATACTTTCGTTTCAATAGTTTAGTCTATAAATGGAGCCATGAATCGGTGTAGATAAAATTTTCCTATCACGATTATCTTGAACACACCTCTAGTCTATTCTTCTACTTATCCGATGTGAAACTTCATGATATAGTGATTATCTTCTAAAGATAAATTAAATTATAAGTTTAAGATCTTATCCCTATTTATATGATATGGAATTCCGTCGTATTTTTCCATCTAATTCTTCGAAATAGAATCCTAATTATCGATTCCGCTCTTGAGGCACTTAATGGGGAGACTTACTACATTCGTGAATGGATCCATTTATAAACCATACAAATCGTATGATGGGAAAAAAAAATCAAATAATAATATTTTTTTTTGTTTTTGATTGGCTTAGTGCATAGAATATTTGGCTTTTCATAAAAAAAGAATAATTAGTCTATAGTAATTGGGCAGGTAGATAAATAAATAATATAGATATTGTGAATCATCAAGTAATTTGTAATGGGTTTGTATGAAATGCATCTAATGCCTACCAAAAATCTCTCTTCTTGTCCCTTTATAAAGTCAAAAAACAACCAAACCTCTTCCGGTCAAACTAAGGACCTCTTTGTCATGCCTAGAGTCGTCATTTTTATTTTAATACCTTATTTTTCTTTGTCCAAGCATGAAACTCACCTTTTATTACCAAAAGGTGTCCATTTGTTAGAGGTAAAAGAAAAGGTAAGTATGGAAAGTAAACTACCCCAAATCCACAGCTAAGTTGAAAAAATAGAAGTAAAAACAAAGCAATTTCACAAGGGAAGGGTTTTTTTTTTTTTTGTAAGTAAAAAATATATAAAGGTTAAGGGTTAGCTATTTTAATAGTATTCGTAAAACGCAAAACTAAATTTTACGTTCGTCGTATATTGTAATTAGGTAGATCAAGAGACAAGCGAATACAGACGTACACACATTAGTTAAAACGTCCTATAATCATATTCGTCTTACAGTTTGAGACTTTACCTTTCAGTATTTATTATCTTTTTATAAGTAATAGAGACAATTTCCATATTTCATTAAAAAAAAAAAATTATGCATTCGACTCGGAAAAAAAAAAAAAAAAACACAAAGCGATTGTAATTTTGATGCATCGCACTCCTCTAAATAAACACAAAGCGATTGTAATTTGAATTAATCTTACCATAAGTGTCTTTGACGTCGTTATATCTGTGCTTCTATCCACGAACTTGAAATTTTGATTGCAGAGTAAAAAAATAAAAATCTCTTTTGCACCAAAGTTGAAAATTAAAATTTGAGTTTCACTGGAAAAATAAAAAGTTAATTTTAAGTCAATTTGATATTTATATCTTAGTGACTTTTATTCCTAGACAATTTGGAATTTCGTAACCAATATGGATTTGGATTAACAACAATTGGCCTTTTTAATTATTTTATTTTATTTTATTACAACAAATTAATATTATTAAAGCCTTGAACTTACGTTGTGATATTTTATAATTTTAATATTTATTTATGAATTTTGTGGAGTGACATAAGGGATGAGAATACATAGACAATGCCGAAGAAGGTAGTAAAAGTCTAATTCAAGAGCTTATAAACGTCAAAATTGAATTTAAAGAGCAAAATTAATACAACAACCAATCAGCAAAAAGAAAGAAAGTGTGAGGTCTTGTTGAACATTGTTTGTTTGGCCGTCATAGTTGGTCAACATTTCCTCTTTTTTTCTTATAATTGAATATGTCGACAGATTTCTCATCTTACCCTTTTATAAATAATTTCCATTATCTCTACCTAAACCATGCATTTCCTTGCTTTGCTTTCTGGACCCAAATTTTCAAAAAAAAAATCTTTAATTTTACTGATTTGATCCATGCCTGAAATCATGAACTCAGTTTAGATAAGTATTTTTCAATCATAACATATAAAATTGATAATGTACATGTAAAATAAAAATCAGCATACATGCAATCTTAACCCACTATCAGCTTTTGGTTAGTATACACAGGCAAATTTGTCGATATCATCCACACTTATAGATTTTGTTTTTATTACAAGTCTTTGAATGAAAAAGGTCAACAATTGAATAAATAATTATGGATCACAAGAGTAAAAGATTTCACTAATTTAGTGAGTTAGATGGATGATTATCCGTATCGTGTAGCTGATAATGTTATTTGGCTTATTGGGCATCTTTATGAAATTTAAAAAATATATACATATATATGGCTAAAAGACCATTTCTTCGCTTCGTTTGCCAAAAATGCTAGGCCCAAATGTCGAATAAACAATTTCAACCAACAGAGGAAACTGCAGAAGTGCAAATAAGGTGATAGGCATACAAGCTACAGCTCCAATTGGAACTGCAATCCACTGGATTTTGTGAAACAAAACCAAGTGAAAAGCTCCACTAAAGGCTGCTAACATGGAAGCTATTGAGAAAAATAAGGTTATAAGACCAATGCTCAATCTCATAGGCAATGCTTTAAGAAAATCTTCTTCTGCATATCGGGATGTGAGCATTCCGAGAAACATTAGCAGTGAAGTAGATGAAGAGAAAAGGGCTAGGACATCTGAAATAGCGAAAATCATAAAAGATGTTTGGTTTAAGTAAATGGGAATCCCTTTATCACTGTTGTTACCACCTGGCACAGTAAAAGCTGCTGCAAAAACTACAGTGAGAACAAGTGCAGCTACAGTTGCACATGATGTTGCTGTTTCCTTCATCCATTTCTCGCCTTTCTCAACCAGATCCTTGTGCTTCTCAGTGAACACCTCTCTTGGAGTTTTTCCATGGTTATTTTTCTCTTCTTTGTATGATGGTTGGACAACCTTCTCCACTTCCTGTGCAAAATTTTACAACTGATTTATGGAAAATTAACTAGGAAATTATAAGATTGTCTATTTTAAGTTTATATGTATATATAACCTTAAACCATTGCAATTCCCTTTGCATTTGAAAAGCAGCACCAGAAATTTTGGTTGACGGTTGCAACTCCCCTGCTAAATGCAACAAGTTGTTGCCTGATTTATCGTGCAATGCTGTAAGAAAATGCTTATGCGTACCCATTTGATATAAGAGATTAAAGATTCTTTCTTGGCGGTATTGAACGGCAAGATGAAAGACTTTAAGCCCATCGCTTTTATCGCTAAGCCAAACTACTTGAGGGTAGGCTTTAATAACCTCTATAACAAATTCTTGATTACCCGATCTAGCAGCGGTCCGAGATGCAGGTCCTAATATTTTATCAGCTTGTTTTACACCTGCTTTCCTAACTTCAGAAAGCAAGAGTTTCAGTAGTTCCTTGGCTTGCTTATTCATCAACACTGTATTTTGTATGCGGTGTAGAAATTGAAATTGCTTCGATTCTTTATTGTTTTCTCTTGTTCTCCCTTTTGGATTCTCAATATCTTCATCTCCAGGAACGGTTTCTCTATTCGCATAAATACCCACAAAATCTGCAATAAAAAAGGAACATTGTCTGTTTGATTCATGGAAAATAATAATTTGCAATGAATAGCATAGATGAATTAAGATCACCAGAACAAAAATGATACACTAGGGTTTCACAATATCCAAGCCGGCTTCCATTTGCAAATACTTTAGATTTTTCCGCCAATGCATGTAAAGCAGTTGAACCTCCCTGGATTTCACGTGCTAATGCAGGATAGCGGTTCAATACAACAATTGCAATGTCTGTCATGAAGAATAATTTTGGCATTAATGTTAGGTACGTAAACCGTTTTTGAAATAAAGCATAGCACAACAAGGCTGTATAACGACTTTTAAACTAACTTTAACATTTTGATGGATTCAAAATTATATATCTCTATTAATTATAATGTAATATTATTCAGTATCGTGGATTTCGGATAATTTTTTATAAAACATTAAATACTCTAGCTTTTAGTATTACCGAATAGATCATGAATATAAGAAATTGCACGGACCGTAAAAATCAGCAATTATCAGGTAACGGACAAGTTTGAGACCACTTTGACCAGCAAAAGGACTTGGATCTTCATCCTTCGTCGCTGATAGAAGAAAACTGACAGTTTCTTTATGGCCATATTGAGCAGCTTCACAGAGTGGCACCTGGTCATCATCGTTTCTTGCTTGAGTCAATTTTGGATTCTTTTCCACCAGAAGCATAGCAACTTCTTTATTGCCACAAATAGCAGCATGGTGAAGGTACGTGCTACCATTATAATTCTTTGTTTCTAGTGCATCAGCTGGCAATTTTTCTATTAGATACCGTGTAAATGCAATAGAGTGGCCAGCTCCTATTGCCACATGGAGAATGGTGTCTTGCATGTCTGAGATGAATGCAGTCAGCGCTCTTGAATCATTTTCAACAATTCCTTTCGCAGTAATCCATTGGCCTTGTACTATCGCATCATACAGTGGCAAATAGCGGTCATAATCCTTCGTTTCTTCCATTATCTTGCTCCTTTGTCAATCACAAAAAATGAAAGAAGATGAACAGCAAGAATTTATTCACTATCAAATTAGAAGTAAAAAAGTATTGTTTTTAAAAGAGAATTTTGAATCTTCATTTGCGTATTAATTCTTTGAGTAAAATCGGCAGAAATTCAACATTTATCACTTTTATGCTTTTGATTAAAGATCTAAAGGGAAAGAATTTTTGTTAATCTTCAATTAGAGTTGCAGACAAGTTTGAGATTTGCATATTCTTTGAGTAAAATTGGAGGAATTTCAGCATATATAGCTTTTTGCTTTTGAACAGAATACATTCTCTCTGGATCCAAAGCTATGCTACAGACCTTTCTTAATTAGGTCAAGAGAAGGTTAAAATTCAACAATTAAGTCGTACGAGAAAAAATAAACGGCAGATGACTTTAGCAAAATAGATTATCAAAGAGTAAACTCTGCAATTATTAAGAGATTGACAAGTAGGACACAACAGCTGAATAGATCCGCGCCATGCTGCGGTAAATTATCTTTAATTTTAAAAATTAAAAAATAATTTAATTTATTAATAGTTAAAAAATTAAAGTCAGGATGAATAATTGAAATTTTTTATTAAGAGAGTAATGGCAAAAATTGGACACACAAAGGGAATAGGTCTAATAAAAAATTAAAAAAAAATGAAAATAGGGTTAGATAATATTGTTTTTAAAAAATTAATAATCATTCTTATATATGGATCTACAATTGGAATTTCTTAAATTAAAATTATGTTTAATGAAGATAAAAATTTTAAAAAATAAATTGAAATGTCTTTTCTATATTTTAAAGACTCTTTCTACTCTTAAACGTGATGAATTAAGTTTTATAATTTCTATTAAAATTAAATAAATGTTTTTCCATTATATAAAAGAAAAAAGATCATAAGTATATATGAATAATTTTACATTTTTCACATAAAAATTAAGATAAATATTTAATATATAAAATTAGAGCGAAATAGAGTTGGTGCAGAAGAGAGTTGAAATAGATGTGATTAAGTTGGCTTTATAAGAACTGTGTTAATGGAACCCTTGATCTATGTCATTGTAATGAGTTGCAGGCAGAGGTTAAGAAAAACATCAAGAATATGACCATATGTATAGATGTTTCAGTCCAATATGAAGATGAAATGGGAAAGTGTCTTGAGGAAGGGGTGAAAAAAAAAAGTCTGTAGGAGTAAGATGTTACTAATTAAATTAAAAAATTCGATAAAAGAAATGTGTTTGAAACTGCTCTGACATTGTATTATTATCAAGTATGTACCATTTTCCTAGAGCCCAAATGTACAATGTAGGCCTTTGGCATTTAGAGCATTGGTGCAAGAGTTGACTGATGTGCAAAAGGAGTGGGTTACGAAGCTAGGCATTGGAGAGTTGATGAAATTGCCAGAACTAATACTAAATCGGAAGCTATGTTATTGGTTGTGTGAGCAATTGAATACAGAGAAAGTTTTCCTTGAGTTACCAAGAGGCGTCAATGTCAGGATAGTGTCAAACCATGTTGGTTGGATTTTGGGCATCCCATTCGGAGAAAGTGCTCCTACTCGTCTTCAAAAGAGGAAGATTCAAGAAGAACTTGTGAAATGCATTATGGGCGAGTATGAGGGATGTAAAGCAGTAGTGGAGGCCATGGTAATGAAGAAAGTTAGGGCAAGCACGAGAAAAAAGAGAATTTCAACAACACTTTCTTTTATATACACTTGGGGTTTTATTGTGTCCAAACCAATGTAGTAGATTTAGCCCACAATTACTTGAAGTGGTTGTTGATATAAAAGCAGCTAAGGAATATAATTGGATTGAATTTGTGTTAGAATGGCTAATGAAAAGTGTTAAAAGGTTTAAGGAAGCTGTAAGGAAAAGTGGGAAAGCAAGCGGCTTAGGAGGATGCATTTTGTTTTTGAAGGTATGATTTGAAAATATAATGTAATTTTTGTATAGCTGATGTTTCGTGTTAAAACATATGCAAGTTATAATGTTGTGAGTTTTGCATTTGAATGCGATATTTATAGATTTTCTACCTAGACCATTTGGATTTAGGTAGACCTATGAAGTGGGATGTGTTGCCAAGAGTATGTGCATGGGAGAGGATGTCCATACGAGATGCTATTGCTAGTGATTCTTTGAATTCTACTGGCATTGGGCGTAAAGAGGTTAGTAGATTTTCTATAGCTTAGATTATAAAGTAAAGAACACAATTTTAGTTGTCGTGTAGTAGAAGTAATAAAAGTTTGCCTAAATTTAATGGTAGGTGTTGTCCATTGGATATGGTACGCCCCATCCTTTGGAGGCAGGTGATATGCAATGGGAGAGAATAAGAGTGAAAAGATTAAACAATGGGTGCATTGGTTGCAGCAAAGATGATGTGCAGGATAATGGTAATGGTAAGAGAACGCGCTTATGTTCAGGTCTGTGGTATCAAATAATTAGCGATTGATTCGGTACCACCAGGAGCAATAAACTTAGTATAAATTAATACATATGCTAAAATTGCTTAACAAAAGACTGATATTTCGTAAGTGTTTGATTGATTAGAATGCAGGTACTCGAACACTTGATTCGATGGATCATCCTTTGCACTAGCAATTGAGTCGCGAAGGTATGGGGGTGCAAAAAGGTGTTCCCACAGACATAGAAGAGCTTGCTTACTAGGGGTATAATTGGATGAAAGATCTTTTATGTAAAAGTGGACGAAGTTGTTGTAGCTTGAAGAAATTCGTATGATTTTTATAGTGTATTTTATAGTGTTCATTTTATTAAGAAGACATTGACCAAAATGTCTAAATTGTTTGAAAGCATAAATTTATGAAGTGCTTTAAGAGGAGAATATGAACTCTTTTGAGAAAGGTCATATAAAAGAGCAAGTGGATGAAAATTGATTTGGAATTGGATGTTCTGGTTGAACAATAGATATTCTAGAGAGAAATATTTATTTATTTAAATTAGAATTACCTATAAATTTAGCATCATTTGTACTTGGTCCGGGAAAACGAATGTACGCTCCAGTTGATATAATGGCTTGTAATAACAACAGAAAATCATATACTGCAGAACGCATGAACAGGGTCATTGCGTTTAATAAGATGCAACCCATAAGCTGCAAATTTTTAGTGTCAGATACATTATTCATTTTGGAGTTCTACTATGGATGATTTGAAAGGTGCAACCGATTTTGCAGTGGGTGTGCAATTGCCCATGTCATAAGTTGGCTGAATGTAAAGTGGGACGTTATTGATGTTGGGTGAGGTTTTGAATAGCCAACATGTAAACTTTTTTGATTTTGTAAAGCCCAGCAGCCCAGATGAAGTGGGTGACAAAATCATTAGGTCGAGTGAACTGAATTTTTAAGTAACAATATGCCCATTAATTTGTGCTTCACCGACATGAAAAATTGAGCAGTAAACTGGGTGAATAAAGCTGAAAGTAAGGGCATTCTTTTATGTCCCAAAAAAAAAAAAAAAAAAAAAAAAAGAAGACAAACGCTTATTGTTTAAACCCTAGCGAGAAAACGAATCCAACAAAAAAAAGCCATTGAAACTTGTCGGTTAATTGTGGGATGGATACAGATGTTCTCATTTCCACAGAAATGGGTAACAATCCAGGCAATGAGGGCGAGCGAAATAGAATGAAACTTGATTTTTTCAAGGTCTGGATCACATGAAGATTGACTAGTATATTTTTCATGAATATAAATTGATTTTGATATGAAAATTAAAAGAGTAAAAAAAAAAAAAAAAAAAGGAGCAGTGGAAGACTTAGCATTTTGCACTGATCTAACTCCAAGTCTAGTAAGTAGATCCATAACTCGAGCAACAAAATTCAATCAAAGCCAGTTATAGAAAACAAAATTTTAACTTATTTCCAAAAGCTTCATAGTTGAAGTGGAAGGAATAATGGAGGTGAGGTGTTTAAGCTTAAGAAGAGGTTTTTTAATGACAATAAAATGATTATTGTTCCTCTTGAGCAGTTTGTTTGTTATGATAAAAAATGAATGGACTGAGCTTTAAGGGAGAGAAAAATTAGAAAAAAAATTTCATTTTAGTGTTAATTACATAGCATTCCAGCCAAGGAAAAATTTCAAATGCATCAGAAGGCATTTTATTGTTAAAAAAACATAAGATCGGACATTTTTAAGTAACAAATTGAAGTTAATACCCTCATTAAGTGATTACCCTATGCCTCAGGCTCTTCTAATGAAATTAACCCCCATATATATACACTAAAATGAAAGAGCAACAGAAGTTAGTTGACAGTTTCTTTACAGCAGCAAGAAAGAGTAACACTTTGTTTTCAGATTTTCTTGCTTGGGCTTGCTTGGATTCAAGTTTTCAGCGTTAAAAGGCTCAAGCATAAATGATTCATTGAGACAAAAGATTGGTAAAACTAACAACTATTTTAACTATCCATCCTCTAATTTTCTACACAAAAGCAAGCCAATTTCTTTTGCAGGAACTACTTTTTAAAAGTAAGCTACGATGAAGAGGGTGCTTTAAAAACAAACAAAAAAACACTACAATTTACAGCATGAACTACAGGCCATTTCCGATAAGATATTATAGGTCAAGTGCATGTTGGTTATTTCCTATGCTGAGATTAGCAGCGGAAAAGGCAGGGACATGATCATTTCATGGGAAGATTTGGGCGCGGGAGGATGGTATTAGCCAGCTCTTCATTTAACTTGACAGGAAGGGGCGGCATCTGCTTCATTACATCCGGCATGTCATTCAACCTGCAAATGAAAATGAAATGTATAATTTATTTCTATCTGGAAAAAGGAAAGCCAGTTCTCAATTCTCGAGTCAGGATCATTCTTCCTTATTCTAATTGCTTTGAGGGCACCTAGAAAAAGCAGATGCAGAAGAACAGATTCTAATAATTGCTGAATGGAGCAGGTTCTCACAATTTTTTTTCCACCTCCACCATGTAAATACTGTGATGAAGCGAATTTAGACTCAGCAGGATAAAAGGAAACAATGTTATATGCTCAAGCTCGACTTGAGCTCAAGAAATTGGATCAGCTCCATCAGCAAGTACTCAATTAGCCAACAGGCCACTTTTTTATCGTTTTTACATTTTTCTTGGTTGGCTAAAGAATTCAGTGCTGCACACAGCTGAAATTCACAGATATTTTCAAATGTCCAAAATATATGGCCATAGCTCATTGGTGTCAACTTGAGAGTTGGTGAAATGAGCAGCAATTCAACTACTAAGAAGTTCTTTGATCATAGAATAACATGTGTTCCTGAAAGTTCAAAAGAGATATACCATAGTCTACCGAAGTTTATCTGGGAATGTGTGAAGTCACGAAGATCTATTATTGAACACAAGCTCCTTCACTAAAGTCCAATATTGAAACTCTTTGCATGAATGCATCCTTAACTATTCAAATACAAACAACTGGAAACAAAATTTGCATATTCATAGCCATTCAGCACAAGCTTTGACCAGTGAGATTAAAAAATAACAGTTGCTGTTATTCTCCATGTAAATGAAGATTCATACCAGTCGTCATAAGTGTAACATTGAAAGTGATTGATAATTGCAAGTCAAAAATACATGGACAAGAAGATAAATACATGCATAAAGATACAGTGGGCACCAACATGTGCACACACACACACACACACAAGCAGACAGAGAACATATAGTGATAAAGTAAAATGCATTAAGCACTAATAAAGTTGCATGATAAAAAATTAAAGGCACAAGTTGCAACATACTCATTCATAATCTTGAGAATGTTGTCTCGAGTTTGGCAAAGGAGACTGATGTTATCCTGTATCTGAAAAGGAAAAGTTAAACAAAAAACAAAAAATAAAAAAACCTTCAGTTTTGTGGCTACCAGGCATACCAGAAGCAGGAGCAAAACAACAGTACTCTTTCAGATAATTACACCCAAATAGCATGGAAAGCAATTCACTGTGGTAAGTAAGTATACTAAAATTTTCTCTTATTGCACTCATCTACTTTTTTGTGAGCATTTAGATGTCACACTGTATATAAAATTTTAGTATAAAGGAGAACTAACTTACACCACAGAAATTAAAATGTGAGGAAGCAAGTTGTTAAAGGAAATACTTGAAGGGCAAGGCTACACTAATAGAGAACCTATGCAAAAATCTTGTCCAGAAACAGGCTACAGCTATGATTTCTAGTTTGGTCAACCACATAGTTACATTAACGCATTACAGGATATGGTTCTTGGTTATCTTCTGCTAAAAATGATGTTAAGAAATAGATAAAATGCACACACATATGAAGAGGGGGAGAGGGAGAGCTAATAGTACACAAAGCATTTGAGCTAAAATAAACCCATTGAAAGCACGTGTTCATCCATCATGCATAAAGATATATCACAATCTTTAAAAGGAAGCACATATTAGTGCCACCAGTGCATAAATAATGTAGTGAGCCTGAAATTTTGGATTTTACTGCAAAGATGCTTCCAAACTAAATTCAAAGCAAAAAATCATGTCAAATGATGAGATGTTGACTATTTTCACCTGCATAGTAGAAAGATTAGCAGATATTTGATTGAAGGCTTTTGCATTTTGCTCAAGAAGCTCTCCTGTAACTCCACCAATGGCTGCAAGAAGAACATTTCAGCTTATCAATACCAATAAAACAGCAATATCATAGAAGATATTATGAATATTTATATAAATAAAAGACTAGACAGGAGCCAAATATTGAAGGCTTCATGTGCTACAAATAAAATAACCTCCTGGGCAGAAGACAGTACATGTGGCAATACCTAATGTTTTATGAATTCCAATTTGGGAATCTGGTCGGATTTAATCTTACCATAAACCACAAATATCCAGAAATTTCTATTTTGCCCTAGACCCAGCCAACAAGGAGTGTTCTCAATATTCAGAATTCAACACAGAGTTCCTCAGCATCATTTGTTACATCCTCATTAACAAAACTTGTTATGAGTTGCTCAATATAATGTGTGTATATGAGACGGAATTATCTCACTAGATCAACTCATTTAAAATCACAAAACAAATACCTGCACATGAAGTTTTTCAGGAGGCATGCAGTTGTAGGTAAACTCACAATTAATTTATCTCAAAGCAAGAGAAATGCACCTACATACATGGATAAACAATAAATTTAACAGAAAAAGTAGCCAGGACCTTATATTGGACTATTCAGTCTTAAGACGTCCATGATGTCACACACCATTAACAAGTTAATAAGCATCTGAGTATTCAAGATGACACGTTTTCAAACTCCTTTCACCAACCCAGTTAAACGTCTGTTCCAAACAATTCATTCACATCTGGAGGTTTTTAAGGACTGCCAATCACTTAACATAGTTTACTTACAGATGCGTAGAATAAACTCTTACATAAACTTCTGGACTGATAATCACCACATAGATAAACATTTATGTAAGCAAAGAACAGTAATTTGTTTCCTAAGAGAACTATTGACTTTGAGGATGTTAAAGGTTTTGCATAGTAGCAATAACCTCACCTTTGTATGAAATGCCATCATCATAATCCATGGGAATCATTGGAGTTGCATATGGATGAACATTAGGCCTGGCCATGAAGTGAGATGCCTTCAACGAAGGATCAATAACTCTTTCCTGAGAGACAAAAGCACAAGGTATCCACTAAGCATTTATTATCAACCCAAGAAACCACAATCACATTTTATATCGTAGATGCTGTCTACCCTGTTCTATGACAACATTATGTGTCATGAAAGGTCCCCCCTATCAAAATTGACTGCCGATCTTTTGGCAATTGCAGGAGTCTCCGCATTAAAAATTAGTAATGATACAAGCTGCCATTGCTTCCCAAACGGAAGCCTCAGTTTTCTTTTTATTTAAGACTTAAAACACACATTATAGCTACTAAACAAGTCCCACAAAAGAGGAAGTTCAAGTTTTAAATGAAAATTTAGACACTACCAAGCACATAATAAACCATGAATAAATGACGAGAACTTTACCAGTTGTTATCTGTTCCCCTATCAAATTATCACATTTGAATGCATGGCATGTACACTTCCCAATTTATCAGATAAATATTGCATCTTGCGTGAGGAATGTATCTGCATGAAGTTTGAAATTTACCCCACTAGTCAAGAAGCCAAGGCCCAATGCCGATTTTAGGACACTAGATGCATCAACACCTCAGTCTCAGCAGGAAATCAACATTCCAACTTATGATGCAGGACCATCCAGTTATCAAGTAAATGCTAATGCACAAATAAAAAGATGATGCAGCAGAAATTAATGTAGATAAAAGATTATTTAATTGTATACAGAACTGAAGGGCTGCATGGAACTAAATTAACCATTAAAACAATTTGAGTCAATAAAACACCACGACATAGGCATCCCATAAGCAATCTAAATTTCAGACTATCTTTCATTTAATCAAAAACAACAAAAGATTATTAAGGACACTCAAACAATCAAAATCCAAGTTTGTCCGTATGCAAAACTATTACAAAACAATATAACGGCCACTTAATCTTCTGACCATCACTCTAATGTAGAAATTTCTGTTGAAAATCAAAGCAAGAACATAGGGAAATTATGTGAAAATCCTCCCAGAGAACTTTTACAAAAACACAGAAATTGTAGCAAATTGTAGAGTCAATACTCTGGTCATACCAATTCAATTGAAGAAGACATCATTAAATAGAAAGAGATAAATTCCAAAAAGACATTCTTACAATGATAAATATTGGGAGATTGAAAATCAGAACTTAATGGTGTGTTTGACTTCCTGCTTTATTGCATACATATGTATCTGTGTTAAAGATGGAGAGCAAGAGAATTGCATGTCTTCAAGTGATATTGGCATATAATTAAAGTTAACACCTAACATAATCACCAAGTTTATGTATATATACAAAATCTTCAGATATAGCACAAATACTGCAAACAATACCTTTTTATCTTTGCTTTTTCTCACTAAATTCTCTTCCTTCCTTCTCTTGCTATTTTCCTTTTTCTGGACAAAGAAATGAATGAGTAGTACATTTTAGGATAACAAAAAATAAGCCAGATGTCTAGAGCAATTTTCAGTACACAGCATTATCTTCAGAAGTAAAACTCCAAAAGGAGAACATTAAGTTATAACACCTTCCAAAGAGTTGATTGACAATTTAGTACTGAATCAGCAGATTACTGAATCTAATAATAAGAAACCAAAATCCTGATAATAATCATTTCAAATAAGACTTAAAGCAAAGAATAAACAAGATTAGGAAAACCTACAGTCATCCATCTGCAACGTAATGCAACATCCCGGACCGTCTTATTCTGCAGCTGCATTGCTATTTTGGCATAACGTATTATATTTGATTCTGCTGCATATCTGCAGAGACAAAAAAAATCGGACCATTTATATGAACTAATGAAAAGCTATTACTGCTTTGACAGAAATAAAAATATTAGACCAACAATCTTTACAGAATAATGCAACTTACTATAACAGTTAGCCAACAACTTAGAACAGAATATCTTACATGAATCCCGCCCAGACTTCGACGTAAAGTCTTGTCATAACTATAACGATGAGAAAAATACCGAAATAGAAAAGTTCCAAATACAAAGATCTTAGTGGAACAGAAGGGTGAAGTTGGTCAACTGATGAGATTTCAGAAAAAAAAATAGTAATATTTGTTGCTGGCTAAATATGCATGGAAATTAACACCGGTTACTGAAAACCGGTATTATGCTTGATTAGTTAAAACAAAAGAAGGGTAAATCACTTTTATGGGTCAAAGGCACCAACCAATACTCTTGCCAAAGGTTCATAATTTTTAAAGGTAAACTGCCAGGGAAGACGAACAACCTTTCACCTTGACAATTCAGTTCCACATAATTCTTTATCCCTCATGTTAAAATTGAAATACAAACATATAAGTTAGCATCTAGATAACCCTTTATATATATATATATATATATATATATATATATATATATATACACGTCAAAGAACAAAAACTATATTAGAATCTAAGAATCAAGTTGCATAAGAGACAAAAACAAAAGTAAGAAAAAAAATAAGAACTTCAACAGTAACAGCTTATGCAATAAGAGTAAGCTGATTACTTCTATTAAAATCTTTGTTAAGAGTTCCATTGATCATATGATGTCAGTTTCTCCGAACAAAATTATTGCAGAAAAATAGAGCTCGAAAACAAAGAAGTGCTCCAAGTAATAAGTCGTTTATCGTTTTAGCCATATAGTAGAATTGACATTTTGAAAAAAGCTTCTCACAAAATCCATGACAGGGCAGCAAATTTAGGCGCTAATTCAATTATGCAACATAAAGACATTATGCAATAACCTCCATATTCAACATAATACAAACTCCAAGTGTCCTAAAGACTTTAGCCAAATTATCAAGATATCAATTTTAAACTTAGTCCAGAAAATACCAAAACATTAATTCAAAAACTCAATAGTAAGTCAAAATTCAGTCCAGATTCAAAAGAGAAAATAACAAAACCATCGAAAAAATTACGCAAAAGAAAGCCCCAAATATTGCAATAACCCAATCCAAGAAAAGCAACAAGTAACCCAAAGAAACTAAAAAACGAAAAGCACTCACTTTGATAAACCGTCTTCTAGTATCGCTTGCTCTTCCAAGCTCCAATCTGGGGAGATACCAGGGTTATGTTTCAACGCTGTACCAGAACTTTCTGATACAGAATTTCCATGACCATTAGTTGGATTTGTCCCATTAAAAGAAGACGATGCATGATTAGCGTCATGATGATGGTTACCAGATGGATTCGCCATGAATAACAAAATAACGAAATTTCTATACAACGATATTTACAGATGCAAAACTCAAACGCACAAAATCGCGCAACCTCAAAGATCCCACCAGTATTGGAGTTCCCGCCATAAAAATGGCGGAAATAGAGATTAACAATATGGTTTATGATTATAAGAAGATGGGTTTGATTTTTGAAATTTAGAGAAAACGGAAATTTGAAATTTTTTTATGTTGTTAGACAAATATATAGATATAATATAATATATACAAGAAGGACATGGACGTGCAGTATATGATACTGTATAAAGCAACGAAATTTGAGGGAGAGGGAGAGGGAGAGGTCGATGAGTACGGAATCCAAAGGAAAGGTTTTTTAGTTTGGAGGTGAAAGCAACTTTTCTTCTTCTTTTTTTTTTCCGTTTGCTTTTTCTTTTCTTTTTTTTGTTATTTTGTTTTATTTGTCCCTTTCCTTTTTTTCTTTCTTTTTATTCATTTTGATTTTTTTTTTTTTCATTTTGGGAGATATTTCATAATTATATATATTCTCATAAAAGTTACTCTTTTTTTAAAGAAAATTCACTTTATAAAAAGGTAAAATGAAATTCTGATTTTGTTTTATTAATTTGATTAGTAACAATTTGGCAAATTCGTAAAGTTCGAGAATAATTAGTAATTATTTTTATGAAATTAATAAAATTTAAATTGAATATATAAATATAACATTCAAAAATCATTAAAAACATAATTATGAAATAACAGTTGATTACGACTTTATCAGTTATGAGTTGATGATTAAAAAATTAATTATTGGATATAAATTCACTAACTAAATACTCCTATATAAATAAATTTTATCTATAAATTATGGATCAGTTGACAACACATATTAAGTATGTAAAAAAAGATTTAGAGTTCGATCCCTCATTCCTGTTAACTAAGTATAGGAAATTTTAGCATAAATTCTTCGATGACCAAAAAAAAATTTAAATTTATTCAAAAATAATTTTAGCTTTTTATAATAAATGAGTAAAAGAAAAAGCTTTGCGAAAATATAAATCAAATTTACATAGAATTAAGAGTTTGTTTCCCAATATTTTATGTTTTAGTAGTTGTTGGCTCTTAGTTTTTTACTGATAACTATTTATATAGTGTTAACTTAAAATAACAAATTCAAAGAGAAAAGGCAAAACCTATAATTTGTCTTAAAAAATTAATTAAAAAGTAAATATTAGAATATATAAAAAGTTTCTCCAACCTCTAAAAGGCTATTAAAAAAGTTATATTATTAAACAGTACAATTGTCATGCCTTAACTCTAATTACTAGAGAAATTATATGCTTTGAATCAAATCAATTTTATTCCATATTTAATCGATAAGACCCGCATGATTTTATCTCGCAAGTGAAATAGAGACTTTTTAGAAAGTCACATATCTTAAAATTTTCATTAAGTAAGCACACTTAACCTTAGAGTTTTCCTAACTCTCAAAGTCAAAAGACGCATCTGATGGTTAGTTTTCTCATTTTGATATATGATCATATTCATTATGGTATCTCGCATTACATTGCCTTAACTAGCTTCTTTAACTATATTACCTTAACTAGCTTCTTAGCTAGCTTGTCATCCTATAAGCTAGACAGAAGTTCTACTCTACCTATCCTCTTAAGATCATTTTATCAGGTTGGAATGTCACTACAATTAATGGAAATATAGTTTTGACTTGATTAAAACACTAAAACCTAACTAAATAACTATTGTCGAATAAAGCCTAATGGTGTATTTGAATTAGTTGATTTAGGTAGTTTTTTTGTACCCAACAGCTTTTGATAAGTCTTTTCACTGATAGAAATCTCAATTAACTGGTATTTCTATAAGCTATCTTTAGAGGTCTTTTCACATCAATTGCTAGCTCATTTGTATTTATATTATTTAGGACTTTAACCTCATAAAAATAATTATTAACAAAATTATTTTTTTTTAAAATTAATATTTTTATGATAATTTTGTTTATAATTATTTAAAATTATTTCTCAAACATTATTTAAAAATTTTAATTAATATTTTTATTTATGTAATACATTAAAATAAAAATAATATATTGACTTTAAATTAAAAATATATATATATATATATATATATATATATATATATATATATATATATATATATATATATATATACATTACATATCATAATTTATAAAAATAATTATGCCTATAATAGTCATTCTATATTTTAATAGCAACCACCAGTAAAATTTTATTAAACATGAACGAGAATCAACTAATCGCTATCAGCTACCAGCTATTAACAATTGCTGTCAGCTAGTATGAACCTCTGAAACAAAACAGATCCTAAATAATCAATTTATATTATAAAAATAACAAGTAATGATCAATCTCTAGTGATCAAAATCACAGTTTTGTGAAATTTAATTTTTTAAAATGAATGTAATATTGCCAAATAAACAAAAGATGATTTCAAACGGAGATGTAAATTAATAATCAAAATTAAGAAAAATATATAATATAATTCGAATCTACATTATTATTCAGTTGCATATATAATTATGCACTTATCATTAGATTTTGTTTTGATGTACAATTTTAAAATTATAGAGTGAAAGATCTTGTAGTTATGCCACTCTTTCTACCTTTTGTAAGAGATGTACGGAATGAAAGATATCGAGTTCGAGTCCTTTTTACTTTCATATGTAAAATTGAAAAAAAAAAAAAACTGTATAGAGTTGTTGGGATTTTCTTTTTCCCTCACACCAAACGCGAAAGCAACACATGTTGGCTATAAAAAATGGATTCTATTTTGTCTCTTATAAGATCAGATTCTTGAAATTTTATTTTATTATGAATAATGGAACAAAAATAGTGTTATGAAATTATTTTAAAATATTATACCAAATTTGAATTATCTATCAATTCAATACAAAGTCACATCGGATTTTCTTTTTTTAATAATTCATAATTACTGCGCTGATTAAACTAGAAAGCGGTATGTCCTCCTGCGTCCGTCCACGTGGATTTACCAATAGAAATGTGAAATTATATTTAATCATGAGCTAAATTATTTATTACCCATTCTATCCTATTATGGGAATGGAAAAAAGTTTTTATTAGTTGGAGTATTTACTTTTTTACTTGTTATTTATAGTATATTGTTATTTTTATTATTTAATATAAAAATAAATAATTATGATTTTAACTTAATAAGTTTGTTTAGCGATATTAGTTGTTTTAACTATTTTAATAGTATTAATTGTTAACTGATAATTATTTATATAATAATTTTAACTAGAAATGTTAGGTAAAACAATTGTTTAAGTAGTTATTTAATTTAAAATGACAAAAAAAATATTAGTTTAATTCGCTGAATTTGGAGAAAAAAATAATTGATGTAATCATAAAAAAAAATATTAAAAAGCTAAATGCTATACTTAAAAACGTTAGGTTACGTTTTACAAAATTTCCTTCAACCTCTAAAAGAGATATAATTAATAGAGATAGTGTTTTGGTTTGATCAAAATGCTAAAAAAAAGAAAATTATTGAATACAAAAACCAAAACAAAATTAAATTTAAAAATTTCGTTTAACAATTTTAAACTTAAACATATCCTTAATAACTAAAAAAATAGTTTGCCGACCTTTGTTTTCTCATTTAAGCCAGTTAATATCTAAAATTTATTATCTTTATTAATTTGAATTTCGATCGAATAGATAAATAAAAGAATAAAACACTCTTTTCCAAGTGTTCAAAGACACTTGACGCTCATAGCTAGTTGGAGGCTTGACATTCCAATCTCACCCTTGAGGGAATTGTTTGTGTGCGTTTGTTATAACAAAAACATCAACATTGCGTTCCACTTCCCAAGCCATTGAACTATAAGCTTTATACCACCATCATCCCTATTCAGGCCGTCTTTGTAGTTTGAGTCAAGAATAGGTACCATTGCAGTTACAGGAATCCAGCATGTCACCCCCGCTTTATGACAAGCTACCTTAAGTTGGCTTGGGTGGATTATCTCTTGAAGGACTTCTAAGTATATTTTTTCGACATGAATATATATTTTTTCTAAAAACATTAAAATGTTTTTAAAAATTAGAAAAAAAAAAACTCAAGAAGCCAAATTTGCAAAAGCTATTGCGTACCCATATAAAAAACATTAAAAGAGAGAAAGAGAAAAAGAAAAAGGTTTTTCACAATACATCAAGAAAAAGGAGTCCATTATATTATTGCTTTCCACTCTTTTTCTTTAGGGTTTTTAAAGTTAAAATAGGGTAAGTTTACTTTAAGGAGTTGATTGGATTTTTTCTTACTTTTTTTCAAAGCAACCTTTAGGCATATATATGAGACAAATGATGAGAAGTGCCTTCTTAATTTGTAAAATTAAAATGAATTATTTTAATTTATATCTAACATAAAATTTGAAATAAAGTAGAGTTAATTTCATAATATTTTGTATAATTCAGTATTAATAATTAATTATTTTCGAGAGGTGAGATGAAATGATAGTAATCTATTTTTATTTAATAAGAGGTCTCAAGCTCGAGCTATGGGTATAGAGTACTTTTAAACACTCGGGAGGGAGAGTTTTACCCCCATTTGTGGGTGAATTTGAATTAGTCACACCAATAGATTTCGGATGCCGAACGATTAAAATAAGAAAGTATTAGTAATTAATTGAGTTGGATTTTTTTCCTCTTTTAACTTTTTTTTTTTCATTTCTTATGCTTATTCTTTCTTTTTTAATATTTCTCAATTCTCAATCACTTTATTTTGTTTTTTAAGTATTAATTCCTCTTTGTTTTTCATAGAACCAATAATGGGTAAAACAAATGGTTTTGGTAATTATTATTATAAAGACTAATAAGGTGGCAATGAAGCCCACACCAACCTTTTCAGTGAGCTAATAACAGAGGAAGCACTTTCAATGGAGAAGAAAAATTCCAAATTCTTAATGAAACATTCAGGTAAAGTCAGTTATGTTTGAGCCTTTGGAAAAAAAAAAAAAAAAACAAGACTACATTACTACATATCCTTCCCATGTACAAAAGATTTCATGGGTTTTTTTCTAACTTGATGCTTAGGATTAAATTTATAGTCTTCTCAAAAGAAAAAAAAAAATTCAATTTATAAACTGTCTTTAGCAACAGTTTTTTAAGTAGTATTCGATAATATAACATTTGAACTAGTTTTTAAATGTTATGAAAAACTATTAAAACAGTTAACAGTAAAACGTTACTAAAACAATTAACAATTATCAAAATAAGTAATTTTCCGAACAGATCTATAATAGGGTTAAAAATAGAAAGTGATGTACCTTAATATAAGATCCTATAGCCCTAACTAATAAGAATTCAAAGGGCCAGCAAGTTGCTTACTCAACTTAATTTGGCCATGAATGTTTTTATAGCATATGCTTCACCTTCAATTAAGCACACTTATGGAAGCTTAAAATTTTCTTTACAGTTGTTTCTGCTGCCCATTTTTGCAAGTGGGTGAGAAGCCTTCATGCTTAATTTTGGACAACATAAAGATATAAATATAAATATATTTATGCATTTTATATTTGGTCTACCCTTGAAAAAAACGATAAATATTTTAATAATTCTCTTTGAACATTTCAAAATAAATTATTCTATAAAAAGTAAATCTCAATTAGTTATTAAAAAGATGGAAATAATTATATTTTATGTGGTACCAAAAGTAAGCAATTACAAATATTTTTTTTAAAAAAAAAAAAAATTGAAAGTCAATATTGAGTACCTTCATATATCATCCAACCCAACTTTACAATTTAAAAACTAAATTTAGCTCAATAAAAATATTCTATTTTAATATCAAACAAATAAGTAAATAATACTCAAAATCAATCACAGCTCGTACGTGTTTGAAAAAGAAACGCAGTCGTTTCTTGGTCAAAACACAAATGAATGGCCGTTTAGATTGATGGATTTTGGTTTAAAAATATAATGTATGGATTTGAAAGATATTTTTAAAATAAAACTAAGTAATTTAGTTTCCATTATAAATGAAAAATATGAAATTAATAAGTCTTATTATAAAGATGAAATTTCTTTTTTTTAAAAAAAAAAAATTGATAGTACGATGAAATTTATTAATCTTATAAATTTTGACCGTAAAATCAAACAGAGAAATCTATCAAATCTATAAATATTTAAGTTTCATCTCTCAAATTCCATCCGTTCAAACGTCATCTTAATAGTTAATGTTTTTTAGATAAAAATATTTTTATTTTTGTAAGTGTATGAATTTTTATTATTCATAATTTTATTTTATTCCCTTATCGCAAAATATAAATCATTTAAAATTCTTCACAAGGAAACAATTAATTTTTATACGTTCTAATAAAACCAAAATAGTCCATCTAAATTACAATTTATCTCAAAATTAAGAATAACTACTTTTCTCTAATTTACTCATTTTGCATATAGCACCAAAGATGATGAAAAAAATATAAAAAATCCAATAACAATAATAGTTAGTCGAGGTTATATTGGTTATCGAGAATCTATGATTTCAATAAGTACAAAAAATAAAAATAATGTGCTTTGGGTATCCAAAGAAAGTTTTGGATCACAGAAATTTTGCTTAGTGAACATTGAAAACCCTAAAACCAAGAAACAGATCACATGCATGCATGTTTCCTTGATTGATGCCTCGAATTAACTTAATAATAATAACAAGACGTAGAAGAATGTTGAAACTCTCCCCTTCTTCACACGGTTCCTTCTATTAATTAACACCAAAGCTAAAAAAAAAAAAAATTGCAAAAATATATTTTATTTATTTATTTGCTAGTTCAGTATATAAAATAAATATTATCATAGAAATTTATCCAGTCTGGCATTTTGTAATGCCACGTGGATGAACCCGCCATAAAACTAGTCTATATAAAGGTCACAAAATCTCAGTTCCGATCATTCCACATTATTAACCCATCGCCGTTTCGATGTGTATGCAAGCTTAGTGCATTAATTAGACTAAATAGTCAGAAAATGAGAGGAGTATCTTTCTCATTACTAATTGTTGCATTAAGCTTTTGTACAGCAAATGTGGAGGCAGCCACCACGCTGCAACCGCCAGTGAAGCTCCGGTGGCATTATTACAAGCGGAACACTACGTGCCGCTACGCGGAGGAGTACGTAAGGCTTCAAGTAGAATTGTTTTGGAATAAAGATAAAACCATTCCTGCTAAACTTCTCCGATTGCTCTACTCAGATTGCCTTGTAACTGTATGTATTCTTCAATTTCCTTTTTTCCACTTCTCTATCAGTCTCATATTTGCTTCTCTCTGAAATTATCTCACACATTTAATGTAATTGGCACTTTGTTTTCCTTGCAACATAAAAATTTAACCTCTCCATAAACATTTTGTTTCTTTACATGGATTTTGTTCTTCTATAGCTAACTCTTTGATTTTTTTTTTTTTCCCCAAAAAACAGGGGTGTGATGCATCAATTCTTCTTGATGGACCAAATTCAGAAAAAACTGCACCACAAAACTGGGGACTAGGTGGATTTGCATTCATAGACAAGATTAAGGAGGTTCTTGAAGAACGATGTCCAGGAGTCGTCTCTTGTGCTGACATTCTTAACCTTGCTACTAGGGATGCTGTTCATTTGGTAAGTTTTTACAAATCCTACCCTTTAATAGGGATGCTGTTCAATTTTACTAAGGATCGTTTATGTAATACCTACTTTGCAGTAGAGTTCATCCAGATTTTTATTACTATCTATTCAAAAGAAAAATAAGGAAAAGTATAACTCTGATGGATTAATCAACTCCTAATATATATGATTACTGATCCAATGAACCACAACAGGCAGGTGCACCGTCTTATCCTGTATTCACAGGCAGAAGGGATGGGATGACATCAAAAGCTACATCTGTAGACCTCCCATCACCATCCATTTCATTGACAGAAGCATTGGCATACTTCAAGTCTAGAGGCTTAGATGATCTAGATTTCGTAACCCTCCTAGGTATGAATCTTAAACAACAGAATATATATATATATATATATATATATATCTAAGAAACTAATCTGCATAATAATAGCTGCCCATCTTATGTCCTCGTGTATTTTTGTGTTTCTATGTATCAGGGGCACACTCAATGGGCAAAACACACTGTCGTTTTGTTGTGGACCGTTTGTACAACTTCAATAATACAGGAAAGCCAGACCCGAACATAGACCCAGCATTTGTGAAAGAAATGAAAAGGCAATGTCCAAGAAGAACAAAAAAGGGTCAAACTGATCCTCTGGTGTTTCTAAACCCTGATTCTGGCTCTAACTACAAATTTACAGAGTCCTTCTACAAGAGGGCATTGTCCTACAAATCTGTACTTGGAGTTGATCAGCAGTTGCTATTCAGCAACGACACACTACAGATCACACAAGAATTTGCTGCCAGTTTTGAAGACTTACGGAGGTCATTTGCGCTATCGATGAATCGGATGGGAAACATCAATGTTTTAACAGGAAATGCAGGCGAGATTCGCAAAAATTGCCGGATCACAAATAAGAAATAATCAAATAACACCTAAGATATTATCTCTATAAGGGTAGGTTTTATCATCCTAAAAATACCGGAAATATGTTCAATTAAATGATATTGTTTTGCATTAGGGGCATATTTAAACCCAAGAATAAAAGCATGAAAAATCTGTTTTCCCATCCAAAAATAAAATTATGTGACTACTAAATTTATAAACTGGATTTCAACATTTAGACCCTCTACAGTCATGTACAACTTTTTGTCTCCAACAAGTTTCTCTTTTCAATTTCATATAAACAAAATGACAGGGATCGAAATTGTCAAATATTGCCAGTACATGATTTTCTTTCTAAAAGT
This sequence comes from Jatropha podagrica, assembly GCA_947857235.1. NCBI lineage: Eukaryota > Viridiplantae > Streptophyta > Magnoliopsida > Malpighiales > Euphorbiaceae > Jatropha > Jatropha podagrica. Next base: position 85,188 of record CANUEP010022949.1, read on the forward strand.
ATAGTATAATAAAGTTTCGATGGGGGAAATACAATTAAGTATTTGCCTAACCTGTCAGAAGTGTCCATGGCAATTAGATGCACCCAAAAAAAGAACTTGTTTGGCCTATTTGATTCTTCCACTTCCTTCAAAAGGAGGAGATGAAAAGGAAAGCAAATACTGTGCATAAATATAAAAAAGACCACAATTCAAATGATAAAATTTGACAAATTTTTGAATTAATTATAATTCTATAATATGGTCCAGCATCAATTAAAATGTCACAATGCACAATAAGTGAAGTGGGAAAACAAAAAAAAGAAAAAAAAAAAATCACTTACGTAGAATGTCTGATTTGCCTCCTAAACACCTGTGCAGTTCTAATGATAGTTAAGCATAGGCATGACAGCTAATGATGAAATTGATCTACGTCCAAAATTCAAAAATCCTCTTAAAGAAGTAACTGATAAATGCTTGTAAGCATGTTTTGGTTATGCCTCTTTAGTTTTGTGTCAATCCTCTTTGACCTAAATATAATAGAATATCAACAACTACCCAGGAATTAATCCACCATAATCAAGAGGTAAGATGCACCCTTAATCACTGAACCTTGAGGGCAATTTTTTGTTGCTCACTAAACTTGAAAATTTGTTCCAACATCATAACTAATCCTCCCCTAAAATTTGACATGGCAGCCTGCCTAGAGAGTGGATCCTGCTAATTTTAGGTGAGGTTACTCACTAGAGTTAATTTTCAAGTGATAATGTTCTCTGAAGCCTTACCAATTTGATCGTGATGACTATATTCCATATATAAGCTGGTAATGGAATATGATATCACATGATTAAATGTCATTCTAGTGTAATGCTTACAATAAAAAACATTTATTTATATTACGTTCCATTACGGCCTACCAAACATATCCTAAATATGCCTACAAAATTGAAACAAATCAAAATTGATGATGAAAGTGAAGTGATGATCAAAATTAAATGCAAATGCTGCATTTTACCCAAACATCATGAGCAAAGAAGTTCATGGATCCAGATAAATGAATCTTCAATGAAGGAATAAGTAAATGTCACACAGGTAATGAAAGCAGGGTTGGGTAAAGTTCCATGTAAACTTTGGTGGGTACTTGGGTTGGGTTCCTCAAAAGCACCAACGTATAAACATGAAAATGTGAATACCAAAATAAAATAATAATAGACAGATGCCATTTAGTTAGCTAGAAATACACTAAGTACCCACAGACAAGTTTATTACCCTTAATTGGATTTTTCACCAATCAAGATATTAAATTCATCTTAATTATAACTAATGAAATTTATTAAGCTTCTACTAATGTATGAACAGTTACAAATTGAAAAATCCCTTAAGCTTCTGCTAATCATACTTGGTTACTTCTTCAAAATCAAACATTTTGGTCCTTCAGATTTATAAAATTCAACATTTCATCCTTTCTATAAATTAAAACAACATGCTTTTCACAACAAAACTACATCATTTTTACATGTTAATAGACAATAAAATAGTAAGTGTTTAATTTTTCAAAAGAAATGCACTGAGCTGTGGATCAGGGCAAATCTTAGTATAAAACATATTATAAGACACTGCAAAATAAAAACCATGACCACGTACCAAAATTAAAATAAAAAAAGAAAAGGAAACAATGTTTCATGTATCACAAATGAAAAGACAAGAAAAATTTACATGGTACAGAGAAACGTCCACAATTAGTATTTCTGGAACAGCCACATGTTCCCTTATTTGCAGACTACAAAAATAGTCAAGAGTGTTTGCTATCCATTATCCATTTTGTTTGAGAATGAAAAGAGGCATGATCATAGGAAACACATTGCAGCAGATCACATGAATTGTTCAGAATTGAACAAGCACTTTCCAATATGTAGATAAAAAGGTTTGAAATAGCTAAAACAACAATAACACATCTTATATACGAAATTTTTATCAATTATCATGTTAGCAGGATTATGGATGGGTCTAAACCAATATAATGCACTTCTCATCTTGTTCTATATATATAGTGTATATTGTCCCAACTACTCTTCCATTTTTTCTTTTTCTGTACAGAACACAATATTTTATCTGATCAACATGTTTTCTCCTTTTGATCTTCAGTTTTGATGTCAAGAGCAGTGATGCAAAGAGCAGAAGAATGGCCCTTATCTGGATACTTTCACAGGTGATAAGCAAATGTAATTTCTAAGAATTGACTACAGGGCTGCAACAAGAACACATCTCAATATAAAATGTTCATCTATATTTACTTGCAAATGGATGCAAGTGCATTAAAAGAACTCAGATGTTGGACGACAATAACACGCATGACTTCATAATTTTCCTGGCATCAGGCATATCATTGCAAAAAGGAAGAAAGGCCGATCATAACCACATATAGTTACCTCACAAATGTTACGAAGGAGACAATAAGAGTACAATGAACTGAATCAAGTCTTTGAATGGCAGCAGCTCAGAACTTCTTTGCAAAGATCCAAATATCTTGGTCAGTTATGCTAAAACCTCACATCATAGACCATAGTAACAGTGCTACTAAGTAGAAGCGTACATGAAATGCCACAAACTAGTCACCACTCTGAGCTGCGGGTGTCTTGCTTTTTATCAGCTGTTCAAACAAAATTTTGGTTTCATAAAAATCAGCCATGAAAGAAAAAGGATAGCAAGTCAAACATAAATGACAGACAGTATTCCTTTCAAGCAAAGGTAAAAAGGAGCTTCAAAAATAAAACAGCCATTTTATTGGGAGTTATGGAACGAGAGAGAGAGAGAGAGAGAGAGAGCATCTAACCTTGTAAAAATACTTCTTGCGAAGTTTGATTGCTGTGCGTATACATCTTCTGACATGGATCTTTGGCAGTTTATCATTGAAAACCTACAAGGATTTGAACATACAATGGTCATGAAATTCAGCTTCAACACAACGCTAGTTGAAGCTAGCAATATGGATTATTCCCTCAATTATAGACAATTAGGGTGGAGAGTTACAAAAACAATAAATTAAATGACAGAGAGAGAGAGAGTTATTAAGTAACTCGATTGTTTGAATACTGCGCATATGTTGACATGGATCCATTTGACTTCTGATGTGAGATCATATGTTGCAAACAATGCTACTCGGCAATCTTAACCCTAATATATAAGAGATTAATAATATATTATGACAGACGTTGCAAAGCTTTTGATGTGCTATTGCTGACACTCAAGTAGAACAAAACTGCCCATTTTTAAGCCTTTTTCAGATTTTTTATTTTCAAGACACATACAAATGTTGTACCTCACTACACATTTAGAACCAAAAGGCATGTTGTTCCAACTTGTCATAAAGTACGGCATCAGAGACACTGGCAAGGAAAAGTACATTAACAAAAGAGCAATTGAGGATTAGTAGCCATATCTATTCCAAAAAGAAGGCCACACCCTGCTTACATTATCTAGATTTAGCAAGTATAGAAGTACTTAATATTAATGCACCTGCCTTAATCATATCATCAATTGAACGAGTCTCTCTAATGATTTTATGACGGTTCATGATAAGAATTGCTGCCACACAGAAAACAGGTAATTCGTCATCCCCATTTTTAGTTGATGAGACCATAGTGCTAATCTGCATGTGGTCACTTCTTGACCAAAAGTTCCTCGTCAAACCACAAAAAGGATGAGATGCTGACTTCACTGCAGGGTCCTCAGAAATGGAATGCTCAATATGTCCATGCTTCATTTGTGAACCATTCGTTGAACTACCATTGATATTTTCCGTGTTTCCTTCTCTCATTTCCCTTCCAGAATCACTTGGTAGATCTAGCACCAGTGCCTCCAGGCAGTTCTCCTCTAAATCACAGACCAAGGATTCATCGAAATCAGCAGCCCACATCATCTGTATAAAAGATGATCCTCCAAAAGTCAGATCTACTAAAGCTGACTCTGATAATGGAGAAATTATGATTTATCATCATTTCACGATGCTTCCAATCTCCATAGGCTATTTTAAGAAACCATACTCATCAAAATACAATACTAGGAAACACATCACTTGATCACCAACAAAACACAAATTACAGACAGAAGACAAAGAGATCAACAAATACCTATCAGTTACATTTAAAATTGTCTTTCAACAATGCTGAATGAAATTTGAGGTACTATACCTACAATTCTTCAAAAGACATTACCTCTGAGCAAAAAATCTGACCCATGTGAAAAATAGCAACTCTACACTCTGCTCTTTCAATTTTATTTAAAAAGGTTACAGCATTGGATATATAACTTAAGCATGACCATAACTCATCATTTAGCAAGAGGATTTGAGTGTACCTTAATGACAGGATTTCAAATTGTGTCCAACCTATTCTAACACAAGATAATCATATTGTATCATTGGTCAAGCATCCAACTTGAAAAAGGCATTATTATGACTTGAAAATTGTATCAAGTTGGTACAACTATGACCCCCCTAATGACATTTAGTAAAATACTAGTTATAGCGGAGACTGCATATTCTGCTATTTTGACTTTTGGATGCAAAGGATAAATTTGTCACACTGCAAAATAAAGAAAAAAACATTTAAAAACTATATATATATATAAATGCATGGTGTCATATTAAATGGGTCATAGCATTTTGAAAGTTGACATGTTAAACAGATCATATATCTCGGTCATGTTATTTGTAAGCTTTGTATTTTTGTTAATGGATTTTGGCATTTTATCTATAGATTTTGCATGCTGTTATGCTGGAATGCACATGACATGACTGACATGATAATATGAATTGCCATGTCTGGTTGCCTACCACTAATATATATTCTAGGATTCATCCTATAATTGGCCATTAGTTTCTACAGCCATAGAACAATACATTGACATTAATGGAAATTAGCTTCAAATCATGTCCATCCCTATTTCCCATTTATTTTATTAATACCTGATCATTGAACTACAATTACAAAACCAAAAAATTCAACAAACAACACAACCCCCCTCATCCCATCATGATAAAATATCTATCCTCATTTGAGAAATGGGGTTTCCTCTAGGTTAAGTCAGCAAATCAGAACAAAATAGCTCTATCTCCAAAGAAATTTTTGAGAAGGATGAAGAGAATTAAATGGCTCATGAGTTTAGAAAGCAAATCCGTCTGACAAGAAGGTAGACAAACAATATTCACATTCTCAGAAGAAACAAACAGCTTTGAAGAGAGTTGTCCAACAATCTCTTCAGATTACAAAAGGATATGAAATCTACTTATTGCTCCAAACAAGATCTTAAGACAATAATAGGCACAACCAACACCATAAAGTTGCTCTAATTCTTATGAAGAGTATGAAAAAAGACTACAAACCTCCCACATCCGAAGGGCCTCATTAAAAGATAACTCCCTACGGAAAAGAACCATCAGCATTCGGAAAGCAAAATGGAGGCTTTCAGCACCTATATGTGACAGGTGTGCAAATATTTCCCTATCTGTGAGTTCCAAGATATGCCACAGTGCTTGCAACTGCTTCATCACTCCAGTCGGTCCTTCCATCCGAAAATTCTCACGCTGAAGAGGTATAAAAGCATTTGTTATAGAAGAACAAAAGCTATCAATTTAAACAGTTAGATTATGCTTAGTAGTACCATTCTCCTCAAAAGCATCTCAAAGCACCAAAATGCATCAGCATCATCCTCAAAGAGCACAACAAAAGGAGACAGCAAATCGCTCATACCTAAAAAGCCAGAAATCCAAAGAAATCAGAGAACTTCTAGGTTTGAAAGTTTCAGGCACAGAATTCAAAAATCCAAAATTTTTGCATTAAATATTTTTCTATAAAAATGTCTACATAATATGAAGGATTCATCCAAAAAAAAGCCACGCTACGACCTTGACAGTAACCAGTGGCAGGATCAACCCATGCATATACAGCAAGGATATCAGACATTCTGGCTAAATTTTTCTTATCCTCATAGAATTCAAGATGACTATCTGTTCGCACCACATCAACAACTGAAAAACAAGGGATGTTAGCCACTCAGAAGAAAAGCAATGGAAGAAATTCATGGCATAGATTCATTGCCTTCCCAATACATGAAATAACAAATGCACAACCAACTTACCTATTCGGTGCAAAGTCCAAAGCCATTCAGAGATTCTGTCTTCACCGTTAGCTCCACCTTGAGTTGCCGCATTTAAAAATGGTGTTTCTAGCGCATCCGATATTCTTAATATGTTTGCTAGTCCTTTTTCATAATTCTGATTATTGGACCGTAATACCCGTTTGTTATTGTCATGGCGAATTATTTCAATTTCAGAGTTGTGATGTGAAACATTGTTAGATGGTGAATCATCTGATTCCATAATTAAATCTATGTTGTTATTAATTTGAAAACTGTGCATTCTGTCACCTTTAGATCTTAATTTTTTTTGTGTGGAAGGTTCAATGTCATGTTCACTACATGCTTCCGTATCTTCTCCTCTCCGTTCAAATAAATCTGTGACAGGTAAAGGAGGAAAATCAAAAAAACTCTCTGCTACATATTTTGATCCATTTGCTTCACCCCCTCTTTCAGGGAAACCACTATTGTAAGGGCCAGAAGTAGGTAAAAAATAAGATGAGTCATATGCCGCGCTGTCTGTGCTTCCCCTCACACTGAGAAGTTCGCCAGAATCAGTAGAACTTTCTCTTTCACATGCACAAGATGTTTCTGTACAATTATTGTTCCAATCACTATAATTCTCAAATTTGTTAGTAGTATGAATAGAAGCTTGTCCACTTCTGACTTTAGCTTCTCCTCTCCCTTCATCCTTGGATGATGTTCTCATATCCATAACCTTGGACCCCACAACATATGCAAGTACACCAGTTCCTACACTTGAATGCATCACCTGACATTGCTTGATCAGGTCGTTGTAGCGCTCCCTGCATGAATAGTTTCATAAAACTCTTTTATACTAACATAACTATAGAATTTCACAATAATGTAGAGAAAAAAAGGTTCATTGCTCCAAATAGTTCAAATTAAAGTGGCCTAACCCATGAAAATGTTACTTCATTGAAAATGTCTACGATGTCACTTATGACAGTCATGCAAAGTATCCGAAACTGCAAAAAGCAATCACAAAATGGAAAGGCAAAGTCTTTTGCGCTCTGCTTTCAGATAAGGCAGCCCATGCAGTTCTTGTGTTTCTATCTCCTTTTCTCCAGGACCCAAGATTTCTATCTCATAAGAAACTCCTCAAGGTTTATCATTTTAGAAATGGAAAATGAATTGAACTCCTCTTTCGCCTGGCACTCATCTCCTCCCTTCTGGCCATTGAAAGCATTCCAATTCCAGCTTCTTCTTAGGATTCATTCGAAAGAGCATTTCCCTAATCTAATGCCATGCCCTTTAGTCCTAATCTCCTAATGCCCGTACTCCAACAGCTAAATCAATGATATCACTTATTTTATCCCCTCAAGTACTTTCTAGTATACATCTTTATTGCAAATATTCATAAGATCCTTGCTTCCTGTTATTGTTGGTCTAAAACTTATTAGTTTGGAATTCCTAATCCAAAAACCTATGTAATTAATTAATATTTTAGGTTTCTTACGACAGAATTTTGTTGGTTTGTAAGGTCCGTGTGCCCAGTTTTCTATTTCTTCTTTTTTCTCTTCTCCTTTCCAATCTGCTACTCGTTTTTGTTTCCCTGCTACAGTACCTTGTGTACGGTTCAAGGCCCTAGGAAGCCTCCAAGTTCCTTTTATTTTCTCACTCTTACCATCTCAAATTCAGTTCCTAACCTAAACTTCTTTGTTCTTTAATTCTGAACCCAGAAACTCATCCATTGCTTGAGATTTTCCCACCACAGAAGTATTTACGGCTGGTGAGTCAATCTGTCCAACCTCAAATGTTTTCTGAAGAAGTCATGCATAAATATGCAACTGTGGTTCATGTGTGGTATATCTAAATACCTCTCTAAGGATACACTGGCTTGTCAAACAATGTCTGGACGAGATCAAAATTCAAAGTAAAAGATCATAGTAACTCTACTTTTTATGAAAGGGCAAGTATAGTTCCATTAAGGCGGGGCTCATAGGCAATTCTTGCCTCTGCCCCTTTATCATGGAAAACCAAGTTATTTTGTAGTATGACAAATTATTGGGAAGATATAAACCTTAACATAAATACAATTCTAGGCATCCATAAAAAGCATAAGAAATTGAGTAAGAACTGAATATTGGACAATGCAGATAATACAAAGAACTGCAACAGACGCAGTCCATATTTTAGGAAATGGGATAGCACTTTACCAGGATATATTTGATTTACAAAGACTATTCAATTAGTTAGATTTGAGCTAAGCAGCTAAAGTCAAATGCACTTAAAGGAAAGTTTATCAGGAAAAGAACTGAAAATAAAAGGCTTAGACCTCCGGGCTCTCCTCAGCTGCTTTCGGTACTCAGCAGTGCTGCCTAGTGCATAACAACCGAGTAGAAATTCCCAAACTTCTGCCCTGATGGATGGATCCACCCCCTATCATAGCAGCAAATATAGTCATTGCAGTTATATTATATGGAGTTAGATGAACAAATGCAGCCTATATTCCTCCTCATAGACATAGTTCAAGTCCCAATCGAGACCCAAGCTTGCGTTGGAGAGGACTTATGCACAGTTCTTATGTTCAACCATTATATTAGCACAACACTCAAATTTGAAGTTTTAAAAATGAAATCTGTGCTTTAGTGCTTTTTCACTTGGTGGGCTGTATTTTTTATTTATTTAATTTCTATAATTTTCGTGAATGTAGTTCTCATATGCTATCATCTTAATACCAGTTTCAACTACTCATGCAGTGCTCATATGATATAATAGAACAATGAAATTTGAATATTATACCATGTGATAGCACAGCTACAGACATGACAAAGTGACATGACATCAATATCACATTAGCAAATCCTTTTACTTGAAAGAACAAAATAATACGGCATGACATTTCAAAATACAAGGTTCTTATAGAAACAAATGTAATGCTACATAATTTTTATCCTTCCAGTACCAATATTGTTAGCGAAAGAAATTGAATTAGTATGATGAGTTATTTCAGACCATGCATAAAATTGATTAATATTAGTCAAAATCACAAGAGATAATCAATAAAAACACAGGTACTGAATTGATTAAAATGAGATAACCTCCAAAGGAAAGTGCTAAACCAAAGGGTATGTCTTCGGACATTTCCCTAGTATACTTGACAATAGAGATTTCAAAATGCACATCAGGCTACTGACAACTTAAATTTAAATAATTAAAAAAAATCACAGTTGCCTCCTTGTTCATGGTGACAACCATATTGATTAGGATAACAGATCAACAGAATTGATTCAGAATGTCAATTTGAGGTGGGAAATAATGACGAAAAGGCATAGCTTAACGTGAGGCTGTTTTTTTTTTTTTTTTTCCTTCTAACCCATGACCGGGAAAAAAATCCTAGAGATATTCGCAGCGGGGGGTGGGGGTGGGGTTGGGGGTGAAGATTTCCTCTCTCTTGGCCCCATGCAACTTTGATATATGAGAATCAAAGAAAAAGGACAGGCAATAAATGGCATTAACCAACAAAAACACTTCTGTCTATCCAAAAAGATAGCAAGCTTCCAATCAATGGTAGATTAAACATCAAACTGGCTCCAGGAATTCTTTAAAAACATCAAAGTAGCTGCAAGCATTCTTCAAAACATCTAGTAATAGGCATTGTTTATGCCACTTGATTATGTTCCCATGACTCTCTTAAACACAATTTCCTTGAACTTCCCTATAAAAAATTGAGTCAAACACAATTGTTAATTCATTACGACAAGAAGAACCCTAGAGTCCATGAATGAAATCACTATCTTATTGATAGCATAATCCTAGCACTGTATTAGGCTAATAATATGTAATGACTAACTCAAAAGAAAAACATCCGCATCAAATGTTGAAAAGATGCTGAAGTTTAAATCAGACTGGAATTGCTTAGAAATCAAAATTTATTGAGATGCTTCTTAAATGACTTTTAAGTAGGATGTCACCAATTGCTTATTGGAATCGAGTCCTCATGCTAAACAATTAAGAAAGAGGAGAACGTAAAGCATACTAATACACTATTGTAGAAACATCCCGCCCACCCTTCCCCTCAACAAACAAAAATATCCATTTCTCTCTCTCAATACAGTCCCAAATGTAACTGCACCAGTTGGAAAACAATCAGCCTCGACAGGAAAGAACAGGTGAAATATAGAAATGCACTAATAGCACAAGTCAATCAGCTGGGAATGAGTTTGAGATATGAAAATGCCAAAATGGTTAAATAACATACCCCCAAAACAATCAACTTGAGTGCTTTCTGAAAACCAAAAACTTTCCCATCACTATCAAAAGTAGCCTGCCACTTGTCTGGTTTAAGCATTCTGCTTACCTGCCTCATCATAGAATCACATGTGAGAATTTTAAAAACAAATGAGAAAATTGGTCATCAATAATTTAAACTTGAAAAAGAATAGAAAGAGAGGGGGAGGCAGCAACTCCATCCAAATTCAATAAGTCCTGCTACAAACAGAGTGCCTTTTAAAATTCCAGAAACATAATTTAGAACTCTAGACGTATGATAAAAATGACTACTCTGTCACGAGTTCAAGCATGAAGCATGCACTAGAATCATTTTACTACAAAAGGACCAGGAAATATCCTAATTCCTACCAATACAGAAATAAAGAAACTTTTGGCAATTTCTCACTTATTTTATGATCTAAGCTATCCTTAGTCCTATGCCTCACATCATCTTGTTTATCCTATTGTCCACAGCTCTCAATTTTGGCAGAATAGAATAAGTGAACTCTCAGCCTCCCGATTGAACCACCAGTACTCGTGTGTATGCTGTGTGTGTGTGTTTGGTAGGGGCAGGGACAGGCGGGCAAATGGCTATGTCTTTTCACAGCTGATAAGGCTTGCCTCATTACTTTCTACTTTTGCAAAAGTGGCAATCCAAGATGTTTATGCAACCGAATGCATCCAAACAACATATATATGGGTTCCTGTAGAACTCACTAATCAAAGTCTAATATCATTCCCAGCCCTCTAAAAAGAAAATTTCAAAAAAACAAAGAAACAGTCACAAATTCGGATCAATAATTATAATAATAATGTATATAAACATACAAAATGAGAGAATCCATGAAATTAAAATGTTGATGAAAGATTCTTACAGCTATAACAACCTTTATCGGCGATTGGGAAAGACAGGGCTCCCCAATTTCGCGTACTATTGAACCAACTCTCTGCAAACTCACTGTTCCAGCTTTTGGACAACTCCATTGCTTCTCTTCTCCACAAGACATTTACAGTTCACACAAGCGCACACGCACTCCCTCTATCTCTTTCTCACCTCCACTAATTTAATCTTTCCTTGTTATAATTTACCAAAGAAAACAAAACAGCTGCAAAAAAATAAATAAATAAATAAAAATAAGGACCAACATTTGGTTGCAAATCACGAATCATCATCAACTATAAATACAAAGCAAGCACAAGAAGCATTACATTGCTGTGAAATCAGCAACTGTTAATAACAACCCTAATAATCTAACCAGAGGAATTAAAAATATATATATAATTTCCGATAATAAGTTACAGAATCAAACTCATTTCAGCAGATAAAACCAACTAGAAATGAAACCAAACATTCACATCCATTAAGACTATAGACATGAAATTGATAATGACAATTTGAAGTGATCAGATGATCGATCTAAACACAACACATATATGCATGTGTATATATATATATATATATATATAGAGAGAGAGAGAGAGAGAGAGAGAGAGAGAGAGAGAGTACCAGAAGAGAATGAAGAAGAAGACAACGAGATATCTGAAAATTGGAGAGGTAGAAGATTGGAAAAGGAGGAGCTTCTCCTCCGTCGCCATTAATAAATTTGTATAACAAAGGACCGTTTCTTCTCTCTTTTCTCTCTTCGCTCTCCTGAAATTTTTTCTTTCTTTTTTTTTTTTGTTGTTTTTTTTTGTTTTGAGCAACTATTAGCAGTTAATTAATTATTAATAACAAATTAATAGTAAGATTTTAAGCTGAAAATATATTTTAAATTAAAAATTGTTCTATTTGCGTGACGTCATACATTGAAATTAGTCGAAATTGATGTATATAAATTATAAATCTATAGCGATATAATATTATTATTACTATAAAATATTTTTATAAATAAAAATTATTTATTTAACTTTAAAATAAACCATTTTTTTATTTCAAAAAACAAGTTTATTCGTGAAAAGATAAATTTGTTCTTAGTCCAACTAGACAAGATACGTTAGGTTAGGAGAACTGCGCCCTGTCCCAAGCAACGAACAAAATGAAATAAATATAAAATAATTTTAATTAGTAATTGACAAAAAAAGTACATGATATTAGCTTTTTCAATTAAAAAACGAAAATCTCAATTTGATTCGTAAGCTTATTTAGCAAGATCAAAAATGTTAAATTTGAATTTTTTAGACCAATTTAGCCCTTAAATTTATATAAAATAATTAAAAATTTGATTTCACTTTTAGGCTAATTTAGCCCCTAAAATAATTTTGATTTTTAAAAAATTAATAATTAATTTTAATTTAATATGATTGACTTTTTATTTCTTTTTATTATACACTAAAAATATTCACATTAAACTTTTCTAATACTAATAAATATAAATTTAAAATTCATAAAACATCATTTCTTGTAATATAATAAATTAATAAAACATGCATTATAACTTTAATTTATTCAACATGAAAAATGTATAAATTTCATAAACGATTACTAAGTAATAAATGTTAATTTAAAATATTAAAATTAAACACATTTATAAACTCAAAATAAGTTCATAGATTAAATTAGTTTAAAAAGTGAAATCGAATCTTTTTAATTATTTTATATAAATTTAAGACTAAATTAATCTAAAATATCAATTCTGACATTTCAAATACACCGAATTGGGATTTATTCATTAAAAAAATACCTTATTATATATAATGATAATTAAAAATAATTTGTACCGTCATTATCATGATTTAAATTTTTGATTTGATTATCGCCATTATTATGATTCCATATATTCAAATATGTAATCATAATCCATAATTGAATATGTCTAATTATTTGAATATTCAAAATCTTTTTTATTGAGTTAATTAGACTTGAAAATGTGGATGAGACATTGACTTAAGAGGGAATATTTATGAAAAAAATAAAGTTTCAAATATATAAATAGAAGAATTTTATTTATAAAGTCGGAAATTTAATATTTGAAATTTATAAATTTAAATGATAAGAGTAGAAATTTTAATTTTGAAGTTTTCAATCTGTTTTGTTCCACATGAACTTTTTTTATAAGTAAAGTTATTTTATTTTATTTTATTTTAATATTGTCATGATGTTGATTGTTTGCAACGTCTATACGAAATATTAAAATGCAAAGTAGAGGTTGGTATACTTTTCCTTTTTAGAAATTTCTGTGATGTATATGCGTATAATGTTTGAAATGTAATCACCAACCTTTCGATAATGGTAGTTAAAGATAAAAACTTTCCAATTGTGAATCAAAGTGCATATGAGCCAATAAGGCAATAATAATGAATGAACATCACAAAGTCTCCTAATAAATAAAGCAACCGTAACCGCTGATTTGTCAATCGGACAGGGTCTAATTTATCTTCCACAAAGTCTGGATTCGAATGCTCTATGCCTATGGAAGTCAATTTTACTATGAACTGAGTTAAAATGTGTAACGTCATGCTCACTTTCTTTTTTTTTCGCATTATCCCAAATTATAATCCTATTTATTCAAGTCGGCTGATAGTTCATTTCAAACAAATTTATGCTTGTAAGACATTCATATTTAATGGGATTAAACCCAAATTACCAGTCAACAATTGAGATATACTCTGCTGTAGCAATTCCCAAGCTTAAAATCGTGTACACAAAAACAAAAGAAGGTAGCATTTTTTTTTCTGAGAATAATAATTTTAACAAAAGTGCAAGAATTTTTTTTGTAAGCAATGGGTAACACCACTACTATAGGCAAACAAATTCCCAAACTTTAGGTTTAGATAAAAAAAATGGAGAATATAGCACAAGTATAAAAATTGCTGATAATATTTAACTGTCCAATACAAAATTTGATCTGGTCTGCTTTCTCAAGTGAACTGCAGTGCGATGCTAATTGCTAAACTCTAATCTTCAAATCATGTGATGCGCCAAACAAATTGTTGTTTCAGAACCTATCTGGCAATCAGTTCAACTCAACCACCCACAATGTCCAAGGGAACACACAACCAAATTATTTTTGAGATATCAATTGCTCTACAAACGGGCAAGGGGAAGCCAATTATCGTATCCTGCAAAACAAAAAGCAAAATGCCAAAACCACAAAACAATTCCTTATATCACTATTATAACCAGTAATTCATGGACCATGAAGCTAATTCTAACAATCAAGAAAATGAAACTGCTGTAAGTACATATAACATGGAATCCAAAATCACAATTACATGTTTTAAGCCTTTAATATTAATTGTAAACAAACAGGAAAGGACTTTTAATGGCTGGACATGACTATAATCTCCCATCTTACACCTCAGATCCAACCACACAATTTTCCTTAATAAAGGCACTGACACTTGCTCAATCCTCTCTGGAAATATTTGAGTCACTGACAATTAAAAACGAGAGGAAACAAAACCGCTTGCCTCCATGAGAAAAAACTAGAAGGCAGGGGAAGGATTTTTGGAAATAAAATGATCATCTTCCATTAAACAAATTAAACCAACATGAAGTCTTGCAATTTCTTTAACTTCGAAGTCACTAAGATACAGGAGCTTTGGAAAGTGTAAAAGCCTACGCATTAAGAGCAATACAAAAGCTAAATAAAAAATTTGCTCAGGAAATTGCCCACAGACATAACCTCCGTAGTCCATACCAACAAACTAACAAACTTGGATTACAAAGGAGTTATGCATGATAGGAACTAGGATGAACAATATAAACCTTGCCTTTAACATGAGAACATATACATAACAACTAATTTTGTACATTTTCTTAATCTAAAACCCAAGTGAACAACAATGCAAAAATTATGTCAATAGCTGACTTTGAAATTAGCCAAAAATGTGAAATACCTGTCAGTTATGCATTTTGCTGGACTTGTCGATGTATTTGCAGCATCCAATCAGTATAACCATTTGTACCACCAATTTGATCCTCAAGAAGGTTTGTGAGGAGAAGGAAGCCTTCTCTGGGCTGTTCACCTTGTCTTACAAGGTGGCAAAGTTGATAATATGAATTATCACTCTCTCTTAATTTCTTAAGTATCTCCATTAATTTTCTTGACATTTCAGTATCATGTTTACCAAGTGTAACCTGATTAATTCATCAACATAAGTCAATTACAGCCTTCTAACAAAAAAGCAAGGACAGCAAACGTCAACAGCTGGGAGAAAATAATTATCCTAGAAATAATATCCATGAATGGGATATCTGCTCAAGATATGAAAATAAAATCATTGGTGACCAGGCAAATGAAATTTAATCAAAACTCCATTCATTACAAAGATCATGCACAATGTTGAATGATTTAATTTGAAGTTTTTCTTTTACAGTTCAAATATCAAAATAACTATAAAATGAACACCATCTTCAATACTTAACAGAGAAATAGAAATATACATGAGATGACACTCCATACCAGCTCAGTTTTGATAGTTGACCTCATCAAGAGACACAAATTTTGAGAAATCAATGCCTAGAATGTTGTTTATATCAAGGTCATGTCATATCTACATATAAATATTGAAAAATAACACTGGTAATTAGTGGCTTAACACAATATGATGGTTTATCTAAAGAGTTAGAGTGAACGGGAGGGGGTAAAAAAGACAAATTATTGATGTCCTTTCCAATGTGACAAAATAACAGATTACTTGTGCTTGCCTTTTCTATCTTATCCATGTATTGAAGGCTATTCTGTTCCACCCGAACACAAAAACATGCTTCAAATGATGCAGAAATGAGATCAAGCTTGCGATGCTCTAAAAGAACACAATAACGTACCTTTGATAACTCAGCCGCAGCATCTGGCCCAAGTAGATTCATAGCTATATCTGGTGAAAGCATTCTACCAAACCATAAAACAAATTGAAAACCATCATCATATATATATAGGCCTCTAGAATCTAAGCTCTCTGTTGTCAGTGGTAACCTCCTTAAGTTGTTTTTGACATCATAAGCTTGGGAAAGAGGCTGCAAATATGAGATTGAGATGCATCATTAATCTTATACCACATCCAACAAGATAATTGTGGGATGAAGGAAAATTCTTTTACCTTCAAAAGTTGATCATCTAGACGAATCAAGCTAGGATATAAAAGTTTCAACAATTTCTTAACAGGCAATGCCATCATTGTAAATCCCGCAGCACCGCGTTCATCAAGCTGAACATCAGCATACCCTCCTCGGAGAGGGGTTGATTTACAAAGTGCTAATCCATACAAAGGCAACAACTTTAGAGACTCTGGATATATCATCCGTCCTCCCAAACGATGCTGCACAGCATAGAGATTTCGGTATTCTCTCAAAGCTTTCACAATTCTTAGCTGTACAGCATTCCGTGCATCTTCCAGCTTATGGGACAATGTTTTTTCAATTGCTGCAGATCATTCCAGTTCATTAAAAACATATTTTTCATGTCAACATTAGTATCACAATCAGAATCAACAAAGGGTCAAGTTTGGACCTACCTAACCTACAAAACACAGAAACAATAGCACCAGTGTCAGCCTGGCGGTACATGTCCCCCAAATTCGAAACCACTGGAGCTGCTGCTGTGTGTACTCTAATACGCCTCTCTCCACATGATGCAGTGTATCTTAAAATGGTCAAGAAAATTTCAAATCATGCGTGCTTTGAGAGGGAAACAAAAGGCCTAGCAATTTAGACGAAGAAGACAACCATCTAAGTGAAACTAACAGGATAGGTTACACAGTCAATAAGGCAAGTAGGGTGATGTAAAATAAAAAAGCAGACACGTGAAAGATTCAGATTATTTTAACACTCCTACACTCCTACAGGCATCTCTTTTCTCAACTTTCTGACCGACTAGACAACCAAAAAACAAATGACGCAAATTAGGAAAGAACAGGAAAAAAATATTTAGGGTGAAAGACTAGTAGTTCGTTTGGATTCTGACCTACACATCAGAAATACTTTTTTTTTTATGGACTTCTTCAAACTAACAACTACAAGAAGCACATCATACACATATCAGGCTGAGATGTACCAAGTTTTTGTTTATATATTCACTCATAGTTCACCCAAAGGATACAACAAAGCAACTTGGAAATATACGGTGGGAGTTGTCAACAATGTCTCTTCAAGCGATAATTGCATGGCATATGCTTTGTCACAATCAACAGCTGGAAGTGCCAATAAATCTGTGGACCTTAGCATAAAGTTCCCATGATAAGATGTAAACCGAATCCCTGGAACAAAACATAAAAGGGGGCTTATCAGCTATCCATCTATCAAGATAAGAAAGAAAGGAAGGAAGAAAAAAAAGAAACCAATAATAACAATGATGCTGTCACATGATCGAGTATCCTCTTTTAGATATATGGACGGACCTTTTCCACATCTTATGCGCATGACAGCTTCCCAGGCAGTTTCCCTTGTAAGATCCCTGGCTAATTCATGTCTCAACTTATCTCCATGATTCACTGATTGGAAACTTGGATAATAATAAACTTGTCCTCCAGTATATTTAGCCAGAGTACCTACAAAGAGGGGCATTAACTAATTTATACCAATTATTTACTTGCGCATTCATAAAAGATTTGTAATATACAAATAGTCAAGATCGACATGAAGAACTGAAGAAGAAACCATCAATGATATAGCAATTCAGATTATGCACCACCATTTTCAAACACACTTTCATTAAGGTATCAATAAACAGCATCCCTAAACCTAAGCATCAGGCTCAAGAACTTGTCAAAAAAAAAAAACAAGAAGAAGAAGAAGAAGAAGAAATGAAGAATGAAAATCAAACAGCATCTGTTGAGATGAAGAATGAAAATCAAAAGGCCTCTATTGATAACTTGAAAGCTTTTCAGTTCAATATCCCATATCAGAAAGCAGAGAATAATAAAACCAAGCTAGCAAAAGAAGTGCATGAATCATCTTGCCAAGACTCCTTACAGACCTCATTAGACATTTCAGCAGATATAAATGCCCAAAAGCAAATCTCAAATTGTCTACATAAAATGTTGAAAACATGGAAAATAAGAACCATGGGTGAGCTTTAATTTTGGTCACATTAAAGGTTTAAAAAAAAATTAAAGTCGATAAACATAATAACAATGATGAAGCACGATTCAAGAAAAGTAATATTGTACCTATAGAAGCTATATCAATGTACTTGTCACTGAATGCATATACATTAACTCCTATCTGGTACTTTGTAAAATCAGCAGCCATTTGCTTATAGAATGGATCCTCTGGCATTCTTAAAATATGTTCTTTATCTGTTCCATAAACACGAAGATCATCCCCACGCAACTTTAAGTGGCCAACACCAAGAGATGGCATCGTATTCTGGAAAATCAGTAATTTTCCACCAAGTTGGCTCTGAATAGAGAGAGAGAGAGAGAGAGAGAGAGAGAGAGAGGAGTTAGTAGAAAGAAGATGGATGACTAAAAATAGAAGAACGGCAACAAGTGTATAACTATGATACACTCAGAGAGTAAATACAAAACTATAAATGAATATCTTAAAATGGAAAAAAGGATATAGTTGAGCATCTGAAGAGTCCCCTACCCGTTTGAGGCCAAGGATTAGTTCAGTTGTTAGTCCCACCTGAATCTAAAAATTCCCTCAAAACTAATTTTATTATGAAATCATTAGTTAATGTTGCCTCTCATCCCATATTCAAGCAAATATTTTTCTCAACAAAAAGTTTCAACATTGAGGGAAAAATATCATAAAAGAGTTAAAGAAGCATCCAGTTACTTTTATCCTTTCATCCAAAGTTGCAACTGACTGATAGATAAATATTTCAAGGGACTTTTTGGATAGGATATTTAACCAAAGAAATTTAATAAAGTGCTAAGTGAAGCAACCAATGAAAAAAGCCATCAACGCACCATCACCATGAATGCCGCTTTTAAAGCTGGGCCAAAAGCAGATTCCACATTCATATTGTCCTGAAACATGGACGGTAAACTATCTAGAAAAGCTTCCACTATGCTTCTTGACTCGGACAAATTAACAAGGAGATCATCAGGCAATGGAACAAATACATCATCCAAATCTGAAACCACCATCATCTGAGGCTGCGTCAATGATGACTGCACCACAACAACAAGAAGAAAAAACACAAATGGTTTAGCTAAATTGTCAGCTATAATGGAGGAATAATGCACAAAGCATCTCAGAGAACAAGCTTCAATATAGTCATGTCACTTGCCTTCATGTTGTAAAAATGTATTGTGCTGTCATAAGTGATAAACCCAATCTGCGTCCTGGGGAAGCCAGGTAAGTTATCCAAACAAGACTTGATAGTTTGGGCCACAACCTACAGACAGAACTCAAAGGTCAATGTGAGTTACAACTGAAGGTTTGCACACTCCTATAAGAGCACACATATACCACTTTTGATTCAAGATGGTTGTTGCAATCCTTTTATTTCTCTTCAGCTTTCATTTTGCTGGGAATAATCACACCTAAAACATTACCAAAACTATGTTTTCACTTAAGCCACTATGAAAGATATATCTGCATATATCATTTAATGCACGCCCAAACTGGAAATGCAAATCAAACCTTGCAATAAGAATGTAACCAACACTATCCAAATTCTTGAGACCACCAAACCAAAAATGTAATTGCAGCTGCGTCACTTCGCATAAATATGCAAGAAACATATATCGAAAACAACAGTCTCATATTTTTGGTTGAATTTAAGCTAAGTTTTATCTGAAAATCTATACTGTAGTTGCAGAAGGTTAAAGGATTTAGTGCAGTCTACTCCTTAGCACAGAGAACTTACCTCAATCATCCCACTTCTAACTGCAGATATCGAAACATCGATGAGGAAGAAATACAATGGTGGCATTGGAGGCCGCACCATATACTCAGTTGGAGCAACAAACTCCACACTACCCTTTGTAAGTTCGGGTCGTTGATCCAAATCAACTCTTCTGCCAGTGGCATCTAAATGAGCAAAATACTCACCAGGAACTGAAAATGAGAGTTAAATTTTGATCAGGAACCATGCTTATAAAACGCAACAAAACAAACATTTTCATGCTAGAGAGAAATAGGAAATCACTACTAAAGAAATCTAAAAAGAAAAGATAAGACCCAATGAAGTTGTGAAGCTGATAAGAAGATAGGTAATTGACAACACTTTTAAGGGTCCCATATGGACTATAGCCAGTCTCTAACACTTTGGGAGCAAAAGGACGGGAAACAAAATTTGAGGACAAGAAAATAGAGCTAAGGGAGAAAAAATAAATTTACCTTCTCTTGTTGGACTATCAGGGGAAAAGAAAGTGGAGGTATTTTAATGTGAATTGTCGTTTTTCTTCTCTTGTTTGGAAAAAAACAAGAATTGCTTCAAGTATAAAATGGCAACTTAAAAGATTTTCCAGCCCCTTCTTCTCCAAATTGTTTGAGGACCATGAATTCCATTTTCTGTGCTCATTTTCCTCTCTATCTTTCCCTCATCTTCAAAACAAATAAAGGAAAATCTATTTTCTGTCCTCTAGCAATACTTAAAAGTTTCGTGAAAAAGAGGACTTAAAGAAAAATGGATTCCATATGTTTCCTCCCCCCAACTTTCAAGCCTTCTAAGCATAGTGTAAAGGATCACATCAAATAAAGGAGACAAGTGACCAGGTACTAACAGTTCAAAATTGTTATATTGAATTTATGACACAAACCAAGCTAAGGGAGTTCTTTCAAATTCTCAACGTCAAGAATTTATAGCATTTTACTTGAATAAAATTCAAAGCATATACACACCAAACCACACCTTAAACATAATCCTAAGAAAAGCTATTAAATGTGGGTAAAGCGAATAAGCATGAATACTATACAGCTCAAAAAGAACTAATAGCTATGATTACATGAATTGAACATAAAGTGTAGATCCCTCTTTCACATTTTACAATAAATTGAATGAACTCAAAAACTTCAACAGAAAATTCAAATGGCATCAAAATGTAAGAAGTAGAAATATGTTATCATTACGACCAATATTCTACCGAACTTTACTCACACAGATGTTCTCAAGGGCATATTTTTTGACACATGCATAAAATACACACCTAGCCATATGTAGAATTTCACAAGAAAGACAAGGCTCATTAATTTGAAAAGATTCTTTTTTTTTTTACTAACACGATTAAATTGCTTCTTAGATCTATATTCGTCAGAAGATGGACTAGACTTACCATCATTAAGTAGAGAACAGATGTTGCAACGCCATTTCCTTCCAGCATCTGTAAACGTTACAAATGGATTCACATATGTGCGACATCTTCTACAACGAATAATACCAGTGGAAACAAAATTAAGCACTGGCACCTCCTCCTGAGTATAGAAGAAGAAAAATAAACAATGGAGATGAAAAAGAATTCTTGAATAAATATAATTTGTCCAGATTGCACTTGAGTTTATTAGCTAAGACACTTACCCCATCTGGAGCTTCTGCAAGAGGAGAAACAACTGCTCCAAGAGGTAAATGCCACCTAGAAACTAAAGACTGAGAATTTGGTATAGCACTAGTGGTAAGCCGTAGATATCTAGGATCGCAATTCATAGAGTATACATCACCCAAAGGAATTGGCTCCACATCATCATCCAATGGCCTTGGCAATGATTTCGGATCGAGTCCTGGATCAATTGAACCCGGAATAGACCCAATAGAGAGTGAACTGAAATCTTCTGACAAGGCTTGGATACCACCGATGGGAGGTGAGGACCCTGGATGTTGGATATGGTCCCTTGAATGTATACCAAAAGGGCCTGCTAATGGCTGGGGTTGGACAAAGCCTCCTTGCTGAGCAGGAAAATTGGGAGATGGTGTTGGTGCAGGAGGTGCATAACTTCCTTGTTGAGCTTGAAAAGGGGACTGTATTGGGGGAGGTTGTGAAACTGCAGGCGACTGTTTTATATATCCAGGTAAAGGCGGCTGTAAATTGGCTCTGGCAGGAGGATAAGATGAATCTGCTGGAGGGAAAGTGGGCTGAAAATTAGGCCTGGGAGCAAAAAATGATGAATCTGATGAAGATTGAGGAACGTTCACATTTGAAGATGGAGGCCCCATTGGAACTGAAGACACCTGTGGTTGTGGACGAAATGAAGGTTGTGATAATACTTGACCAGCAGGAGGTTGAAATGGAGGTTGCCCAACAGGAGCAGCCCCTCTTGGTGGAGCCTGAGATACAGAAGAAAATTGTGGAGTTGGGAAACGCTGAAAGGGCCCGACAGTGGGCACATGTGATGGTGGAGGAGCAGGTCTAAAGCCAGAGACATGCGATCCACCAGCAGGCCCAGATGGCATAGAAGGTATTGTAGGTTGAGGAACTGCTGGTGGAGTAAGTCTAAAGCCAGGGACCTCTGATCCAACAACAGGTCCAGATGATGAAAATGGTGTCATAGATGGAGGAGGAGCAGCAGCAACAGGTGCGGTCGGAGGCGTCACCGGAAAATTTGGACGACCGGGATTTTCAGTCCCCATGGCTTTCAACAAAACAACCTCTTCTATGATGCACGCCTATGCTTCCATAACCTGCCAAAGCAACTGATAATAAAGTTGCAATAATTCAAAAGTGGAAATCACACTTCTCAAGGTGATGTTAATAAATTACGTAATAAGGAAAATCCATCAAACTTTAGAGATACCAGTGAAGCAATTACCATATTTCAGGGAATGAATATGCATATGATCAAGTGTCATACAAAACCAGAAGAAATAAAAATCATATCATGCACAATCAAAAGCTTTTCAGAGAGCTACCTTGAAACACTATAAGCTCAGAAAAGTGGAGTGGGAGTGATTTAAGTACAGGTGAGTGTATATATCTTGAACTAACCTTGTGGATGCTCTTTTGGTGTATTGTCCGTAGGAATTGCACGAATGTTTTCTAGAAAATTGGAAATCCTCAAATTTATTGCAATTCCCAAAGCTACATTGACAAAAAAATGCACAAAAATAATTCTGAAATATGTCCAAAGATAAGAAAACAGCAATTTCCAAAATTACAGTGAAGTAACTTAGTCTACAAAAAAAGTAAGGGAAAACAATTAAGTATGAAATTATAGTTGAAATATACCTAAAACTGAAATTGAAAGAATGCCAAATGAATTCCACAAATACATGAATCAATCTTAGAAAAAATTGGACAATCATTCAAGAAACTTAACATGCTTAAAACAGTCTTGAACTTAATTCCACAAGCTTAACAACTACATAAAGAAACTTCCAAATCAAAGCTGCCTTTTGTTGTTCTATTCCCTAAGTAATAAACTCACACCCCATGGAACCACAAATCCAATTACTAAAACTAACGAACAAGAAATCCCTCCAACTTGAAACAAAAAATAGCTCAGAATCCTCATCTACTAGTGACGAATCAAAGATATAAGATCAAATTACCTCGAAAAAAAGCAAAAATGATTTGGAATTCTTATGATCGAAGTCTTAAAACTCGAATCTTACGATCTCTATATGAGTGAGGGAGAAAGAGGTGAGAGAGACGAAAGGAATGGTCCGATCCGGTTGACGGAAAAAACAAAAGAGGGGTTTACGTGCAGCGGGAGGACGGTGAAGATGGAGTGTGGGTGTGATGATGGGTTACAGATCCGTCAATTAGTGTTTAGATCCATCAAATAATTTATGTGTTATGGATCCATCGAATAATTGATGATATATTTGGTTATTTCTGTCTACCTAAAAGTTCTGATTAAAAAGCTATTTATGCTTGTTTATGTTTTTTGCAAGAATTTTTTTTTTTTTACAAGAAGTTTATTGGATCTTATATATATTTAAATTCAAATAAAATAATGGAATAAATGAATCGAACAAAAGATTATAAGAAATTATTTACTAAAATAATAACCATAAAAATGATTTTTTTAAATATAATTCATTAATAATAATATAAAGTATTACAAATAATTATATAGACTAGACATAATACTTTTAAAAATATAAATATAAATTTCCTTTCAAAAAAATATAAATATAAATTATTAATTAAAATAATTCATTAAGGTAAATGCTTTATGGTGTTATATAAATATAAATATAAATTATTAACTAAATTTTCTATTATAATATTCTGATTAAATTTTTAAAAATATTGATTTGATTTACTCAAAAAAAATTTGATGTATTTGATTAAGTGGTTTAGTTTAATTTAAAAAATTCAACCTTTTATTTGGTTTGAAAACTTTTTCAAACCCGCTCTAAATCAGACCATTCACATCAATTATCTAACCGTTTTAAAATGGGCCCGATCTACATCCAAAACCAAAATGGCTTCCTTATATAACCCAAACAAACCTAGCCTCAATTCATTAGGCCCAAAACCCATCGGCCATCACCTTAAGAAAAGGGTATAAGCACCCAAGCCCATCAATGCTGTAAAAGTTGATATTGCGGAAGATTGAACCCATGACCTAAGTTATGGTGATCAATCCTATAAATGTTCTTACCACTAAATTACTCAGTTCAGGTTAGTTTAGTAATTTTCAATATCTAAGAAACTAATACAAAAATTAGAACTTAGAGTTACCAATTTCCTTACTTATATAGATCCATGTTTCTTTGTTTATTTATTATTGCAACAACCCACAAGACTGTATAAAGCCCAACTCTTTAGCATCTTATATCATAAATACTAACAATTAGAAATAAAATTTCTAATATTTAAATTTTAATTTGATTATTATTTGAAGGAAATTAAATTTAATGCTAATATGTGATATGATTTTAGTTACCATTTTTCTTAATTTCAAGAATATGTGATTATAGTGATAAGTTAATTTTATATAGTATGTTTATAGATAAAATAAACAAATATTCAAAGTATATAATATCTAATATGTTATGATGATAATTATGATATTATTAAGTTGTGAGTTTTAAATAATATTTTGTGCTATTGTTCAGACACCATAAATTAATATATATATATATATATATATATAAAATAAGAATCACTGAATTATATACTCAGCGCGTTGACTTTCTTACGCATAAGTTGGAGATAGTATCAACTGATAGGATCCAAAATATCAGCATACATTAGAGGAAAAGGAGGATGTCCAGTTGATTTGAGTACGAAATTATTATTATGAATATGACATGTGGTATTAAAATTCAAATCTTAGAAATGTATTTTTAATTTTAATCAGTATTTAGTTATTTCTTAAAATTTGGTATTTACGTTTTTAATTACTTGATAAATTGTTAGTATGGATTCTAATTTTATTATTATAGATTTTTATAAAAAAATCAGAGTTTTGTATCCATTATTTAATAGTCATACATTTTGGTGCTATATTTAATTTATACAAATTTCATGATTCAAATTTTTATAAAGATTTATTTATAGCTTATTGTCGAGTTAAATTATTTACATATGTTCATTAATAACTCTATGATTATACAACTCTCGAAGTTAATAGACTGTTACAAAAAACTTATCTAATTATTAAGTTTTCCGCAAATACATTAAATGTAACAAAATAATATATACTCTTTTCTCGAACAAAAGTGTTTTCTTAATTAAATCCCAACTTTAAGTTATTTAACAGTAAAGTCAGTCGTATGTCTTTAGCATAGAATGTAACATTCACTGTTTAGTCCCACAACACCGAATAGTGGGTATTATAGTTATATTATTATTTTTATTATTTTATATACACTTTAATAATATTCTTCATGCATTTTAGTAATTTTCTTCGTGCATTTATCATCCATTGTTAAAATATAGGGACATTTAGTTATTAAAATTAAACATTTCCATAAAAAAAATCAATTTCTTAAAAAAAGTAAATTTTCGGAAAAGTATTTGTAAAAATGTTGAATTATCATATTCGGATGAAAATAAAATAAAATAATTAATATGTTAATGTTGTTACATGTTTCCATTTTTTTACAAAAAGTTACACAATTTTACAAAATGTTTAATGTACAAGTATCGAGGAAATTACTTGTCACACTCTAATTTTTATTGGTGTGACAATACTAAGGTCTAGGTAGGCTTAAGACCATCGAGCACCTCGTAGAACCCACAATATATATATTATTTATCTTGAATATTTGCTTAAGTGAGCCATAATAAATTATTTATTAAATTCTCATAATCACTGAGAATATTCTTCCTCACATTCTGTATAGATACATATTATTCTCTTAACAATATTATAATAATGCTTACACATATCCAACACTAATATCATTTACAAAGATACTATGAAGCAATTAGAGTTTTAGTAATTTAACTACAATATTTACATTTATCACAGACTTCTTGTTGGAAGAAGGAATCAAAAAGTTGAATTACCAGGATCACTTCTACCTGAAACCACATACGCTTAAATGAGTCTTCAACTCAATGAAATTATAGTGTCATATAGGTAGTGTATATAATGAATAAGTACCTCAAGGTTCAACATTTATAGCAATACTAGATAGTAGTACTATTATTAGCTCATAAAAAATAAATTCATATGAAAGGAATTGTAACATTCAGATCAATATCACAAATGGGATATCAAAGGGTTTCATAATAATCAGATCAATATCACAAATGAAATATCAATAAGAATTCACAATATTCGAATCAATGTCACAAATAAAATATCACTAATATGACAGATAATCACATATATAACACTGAATAAAACATATCACTATGTATATTCCAGTGCTATCACACATATCACATATTAGGGCAGTAACTTCTCCCTTTTATCACAAATTTTTATGTACACATAGTTTGATGCTATAGCCCCCATCAAGACTGGAATTCTGTCATATTGGCTACTCAAATGGCTTAGTACAATCAAAACAGGCATAGAGCCACATCGATTTCAGAATTCACAATTTCAATATTGCAATAAACAAATGGTTTCAATACTAGCAATGATATGTAATTGATCAAAAGTTTCAATACAATAAGGAAGGGTTAGACACTATAACTCATCTTGATAATAAGAATTTGATTCCTCTTGATCACTTAATATTTCAAAATGATTCTGTAGTAATCTTCAATCTATATTCACATCTAAGATAGAATTTTTGGATTTCATACATTTCTTTGCTTCCTTATAATTTTCTCTTCCTTCCTATCACTTGTTGGTTTACCTCCTTAGCACACTTGTATATTTCTAATATTTTGTGGTAAATGATCTTAGGGAAGTAGGGTATTTATAGAGAAATAAATGAAATGGAAACACTAAGTGTGAAATAAAGAAATTATGATATTTTCTTTAATATATTTGTCTTTCTTTTCTTAATTTAGATGATGATTTACTTAGCATTTTGTGATGATTGATTTTTAGCAATTGATATATTGATTGAAAGAAAAATGTGAAATGAATAAATTAATGTGAAAGAGAGAAAATCAAATATGAATGAAGGTGTAAATCAATAAAAATATAATCTCTTCTTAAATATACATGTCTCCCTTTCATTAATTAGAGATTGATTTATTTGCTATCTTCTAACAAATAATGGAGAAAAGAATATGAAATGGGAAAGCTACGTTTGAAATGAAAATATGAACAGATGACGAGACAATTACTTTTTCAGTATATTTATTTTCATAATCTAGAAGGGTAAATTATATAGCGTGTTGTGCAAATATTAAGTTATCACTTATATGAATGAAATTTCCCTTTCATTCCATTTAGCTATTTTGGTTAAGTAGTAGTTTATGTGTTATTTTTGGTCATTTCATATTTTTATTATTAAATTTATTTAATTTAGAGTTTTATTCCTTTAAATTCTTGAATTTTCATATTAAGATATATGTATATATGCATTTATATTATTACACATTTAATAGTTTTAGGATCTCTTATATTCCTTGCAAATTTTATTTTCTTACATTTCAATAATATTTTAAATAGGTTTTATATTTTGTAAAATACTCTTTTGTTATTTATTTACTTAATTCACACAATATTTAGAATATAATACTTTATTTAAAAATTAGGGTATTACATTACTATTTCTCACTACTAGAAAAAAAATCTCATTTTTTTTCCCTCTTTGTTTTGCAAAAAAATTTTATAGTTTAAAAGATTCAAACTTGAAACCTACTACTGCTTATATAATTGAGAAAATCAACCAAATCACTACTGATTAATATATATAGTGTTTATTTAATAAAATACCACCAAGCCACCACCTGGGATGGTAGTTTTAGCAAAGTTGTATTATAGTTTTTTTTTTATTTTTTCAAATTAAATAATCTTAGTCAACCATTATTTTTATTTTTATAATAATAATAATAGTCAACTATTTTTTTATTTTTATAATAATGACAATAATAGTCAATTAGCTTACTTTTTTCTTGTTTACTGAAAATATCTTCATGTGTGTCAATTAAACAATTTAATTTTTTTTATTTCTTTATCATAAGAAATGAGGAGTCCAATTGTTAATTAAAAAAAACATATTTAAAAGAAAAACAGTTAATTAACTGATAATGGATTGTGTATACTTGGCAATTTTCCACTTCACAAGTTGCAAATATAGCCCAAATTGCAAAATTGTTTCAATCTCTTAGCTACTGTCTTCTTTGATAGTGCCATTTATTTTATTAAATTTCAATAATATTTAAAAAATGAGGGGATATCAAAATTGAATTGACTGACTTGCCAACCAGGGTGAAAGTGACTCCACAAATGTACACTTGGACCAACAATCACACTGTACTGTAAATATATTTATATTTAATTTTTAGAATTGAAATTTATTTAAAATATTTTTTATTATTATATTTTTATTATTTAATAATTGTTTACTAATTGTTAATTATTTTAATAATATTTAATTATTTTAGTAATATTTAATTATTTAAAAAATTAATATTTATTAAGCGTAAAAAGCTTTTCAAATATGTAAATTTAATTCAAAATGTTATATTATTACATTATCAAAAGTAACATCTATCATTTTCACTTTTGTCCGATAGTGTCTGAGTGAGTTCATAGAAGGATTATCTCTTATTGTTATTCCGCCAACTAGGCTTCTACCGGAGAAAAAAAAATTATTACTCATTTTGTAATTTCTATTCTAATTATTGAATTACCATATGCCCCTCACAACTAATTAATTATTGACAGCCCATGCCATCACTGCCACAAGGGGTCCTAGATTAGATGAAAGCAATCAAATTCTTTGACACGTATACATGACGGACATGTTGCAAGAAGAGAAAACAAGAATAACATGTTGCAAGAAGAAGACTATGATAAGTATAAATATTAAATAAACATAAGTATTTTTAACTTCTTTTTTATGTGCGTGAGTTGCAGTAGGTTTTTCAAAAATAAAATATTGCAAAAATTTTATTTTGTTGATAATTTTTCATTTGGAAAAATTAATTTCTTCTGTTACTCAAAACATATGTTATATTTTTTTATATTTAAAATTTTTATTTTTATAAAAATATTATGATATATTCAAATATTATTTATTTAATTGCTCAGTTTCTTAGAAAAAAAAAAAAAAGAAAGAAAAACTACGTCATTGAATTACTTATTTTGGTGACAACAAATTAAATGACTGCAAAACGGATTCATTAGAAATCAATGTCCAGTTAGTAGTTACATCATTATGTATCACTATATGGTCTCATATATATATAGAGAGAGAGAGAGAGAGAGAGAGAGAGGTGTTTTACAATATATGGATATGAAACTTTTTTTAGAAAGTGAAACTCTAATATTTTAATATTTATATATATTTTATTTAAAATAAATAAATATTGAAACGTTTGAATATTTATTATTAATGGATATTTATATTTTATTTTTAATATTGTTGTTTACAATCTCAGACATTGATTTTCATGTTTGTGAAGTCGAGAATTTTAAGTAATTCATTTTTAAATTTTATTGAAAAATATAATTCAAAATATTACATGCTATTGATAAAATTTCAATTTAATTTCATCTGACGAAAATAATTGGTGTGAATATCAAAATCATAGCCAAATAATAGAATATTTTACAGTATAATAAATGAAATTTATAGTAATTTTATATAATTAATTAACGATAATTATACTATTTTTTATTAAAGAGAGAAACAAAAACATCATTTTTTTTTTCAATGTGATATTACAATATAAGTCATGTTACAAAATTTCATTATATATATAAACTGTTACATTAATTACTCATTAAATTTATTTTAATTTAAATAAAATTTATATTTTAATATTATATAAATAATAAAATTAAACGAGCATAAAATGAGTAAAAATCAACGTGTAATGCACGTCATAAAAGAACTAATATATAGAAAAAAATTGAATTAATAAGTTTTGTTTTCACAAGAAAATGATAAATATTATTTTTTTTTGTCGTATTAATTTATTTATATTTTTCAATTAAATTTAATTTGTGTCAATCAATTAGTTATAAGCTTGATCTACATATTACTTTTCTTACAAAATATATTACAATTACTTTTTTGTCATATTAATTTATGGGACGGAGAGAGTATCTTAGCTATACTTGTATCATAACTTGCATAGCCACGTGTCCTTGAATGTCTTACCTCGAGTACCTCAAGCTTTAATTACATGTCGTGCGTGCACCGCATAATGCTATCTATGATGTGCACGGACAAGTTCTAATACTATACGTCTCCTTCGACTAAGAGCAAACTTTGAAGGTATTATGGTGGCTTATTTAATTGCTAAATATGAAAAATGGACAGTTAAATAATAATATCTTTTTTAATGTTATTGTTTATTCAATTTGTTAAGCTGAAATGTAAAAAAAAAAGGTAAATATTATGAACCACATTCTCTATTTTTAGAAAGTCTATTAGACAGTATGACTCAATTATTTAATTAATTTTATTTTTCTTTTTCCACCACCTTTTCTTTATGCTAAAACTTCACATGCTCAACTTAATTTTTTTTAGTTGAATCTATAGGTTGTGTTTTAATTAAATGTAATTTTAAAAAAGAATACACATCATCGTAAAGTTCTACCATCTCTATTCGATATTAATTATCACATTTAAAATATCACACTTTTTAAAAAATTATTAAATGTCTAAATTAGAATAAATTATTAGGTAAATTTATTACATTACCCTTCATGTGATATTAATTTTCTAAAAAAAATTATTAAATTCAAGTAGTAATTATTGATCATATGCAAAAAGTAAATATAAAAAAATATTTATTACTCATTGAAATTACAAATGTGATAAATA
Organism: Jatropha podagrica; assembly: GCA_947857235.1. Taxonomy (NCBI): domain Eukaryota; kingdom Viridiplantae; phylum Streptophyta; class Magnoliopsida; order Malpighiales; family Euphorbiaceae; genus Jatropha; species Jatropha podagrica. The sequence continues at coordinate 116,729 of CANUEP010022949.1, forward strand.
TTTCAAAATAATCTATTTTCTCAAGTTTGACAAATAATATTACAGAACAAAGATAGTATTCTGACTTTGATACATTGAAAAATACTTTTCAAATTTAATATCCATAAATAGACTTACAGCCATGTTACTGTTAACATTTTCTATTTAATATGCCACATAAGCTACAACCCACAATTATATTGGATTACTCTAAATTTGCATATTTAAATAGAAAAAAAATTGTAAAAACTTGAGAGAAGCATATTGTAGCATAATAATAAAAATAAAATATAAGACAAAACTATGCATTTAAAAAAAAAATCATAACAAAGTTATATATTTTGATGAAATAAAAAAAGAAATTTCCCAAATTTTTAATCAAAGTCAGCGGTTTGCCAATTTCTAACATGACAGCCTGACTTGGTTGTTGCGACAAATAATATAATATTAAAAATATCTTTAATTTTTTATTTGTGATTTTTTGTTTTTTATATAAAATATTTTATCCAATCTATATCCACATCCAACTTTATTTCTGAATTCATATCCGATCTATCATTTTGTAAAATCAAAATTTATATGTTCCATTCGAATAAGATCGAATGTCCAACAGATCGTAATACTTTAGTGTACCTAACTCCACGTATAACATTAGAAGGTTTAAAATTTAAAATTTTCTTTTATTAAAAAAGTTTCTTTACATGTTACTTTCACATTTAAACTAATATTTAGTATTTCGATGGAGTCAAAACACAATTTTAATTAATTACCGTGTTTGATAATATATATACACTAAAATTTAGAATTCAAAATAATATTTTATAAAATATAATATCGATTAATATTTAGCAGTGTATTTATTGCTTATTTTTACCTTATTTCTTATATTTATATATTTATATTATTTTATATTAAATAATTAATTAAACAGTTAATCCGTTGTATAAACAGCTACCCGCTGATAAAATAATTGTGCTATTAAAACAATTAACAGCTGTTATAATCCTCTTTTTCTGGAGCAATTGTTTCTTTTAAATTTCAAAAAATTATATATATATATATATAATTGTTGGGTAATTATTTTAAAATGAGTCCTGCTAAATATCCCAATCCAAACAGTTTATCTCCCAAAAAAAAAAAAATTCAAATACTTTATCTAAATACCATTTTTAACCCGGACCAGGTAGGTGTGTAATTAAAAATAAAATGTTTTGCCGGTGGAATCGTTGAAAAGGACTTGGGAATCTAATCCCTGTCATGAGAAAAGATTCTAAAACTTCCAAAGATTCAGTCTTTTTGCACGACTTAGACCAGTAGACGGGGCACCCACTTGCCCCACCACTACTGCTATACTTACTTTGACAAGTGCTTAATGACTGTACTACCCCTTAACGTGGAACTTTTTATTTATTTATTTATTATTTAGGGTTGCATAATCAAAGGATCATTTCTTTCTTTCTTTCTTCTTCTTCGTTTTTTTTAATCCCTCTCCTTTTTGTTAAAGGAAAATTTTCAATCCCCAATAATTTATACACGTACGGATTAAAAAAATAAATATTCCGTTTTAAGAAATAATATAGAATCTCTCAAAATGGTAATATATGAAAAATTTATTTCAAAATTGGTGGAGTACTATATATTTAGAACTAGGGTCAACAATTCTCGAGTCTATCCGAACTTATTTTGTTTTAAAAGTTTAATTATCGATCAATTCGGATATATATAAAATCATTTGATATTTGGTTTCGATTTAGTTAACCATATAATTAATTTAATTTATTTTTAAATTTAAAAAAATTAATTAGGATTGAATAATCAAATCCAAATCGAATCGACCCAAAATGATTTAATTGGATCCATTGGATTTATTATAATAATATATTCATATAGATTGAAATTAAGCTAATTTGGTTTAGTTATTGAATATTCACTTTTTATTTAGGGGTGGTTTTGTAAAGAAATAAGTGTCATTTCGCCTAGGAAAAAAGGTAGAAAAAAAAAATAAATTAGGGTTAGAAGGTGTATCCTAATTCCCAATAGGAAAATAGTAAATGTTGGCTAAATGGTTTGAAACGTGTCAAAATATTGAGTTCTAAATGGAAATGATGGTGTGCAATAGGCCGCAGTCGTGACGCAAAGTTTGAAGTTTTGGCCTATTCTTGGCGGCTAGACTACGATTCATGATATGTTGTCTCTTTCAATTTAGGATGATGGGAGGAAGAAATTACAAGGCCCAATTTCCAATTAAGTCTATGGCGTGGGAAGAATAAAGGCCAACCTACTTGGTTTCAAATTCAAGAAAATTTAGTTGATTCATTGCTCTTAATTAATTTTATCTACAAAATTAATTATTTTAATAGTTATTAGTTGTTTAATTAATCTTTCAGTAAACGTTGAAGAAAACCGCTTGATAATTCACTTTTTGAAACTCTAAATTTTAATATAAACGCTAAAGCTGTGTTCAGCAATAACTTTTTAAGTAGTTTTTAGAGTTTTGACTAGTCAAAATGCTGAACGCTGTTTAAAAAATTATTCGGTAGCATAATTAATCTATTCGGTAAAATTAATTATTTTAATAGCCGTTAGTTGTTTTAGTGACGTTTAGCTGTTAGTTGTTTGAATAGCGTTTCACAAAACGTTACATGAGTTAACTTTTCACAAAAAATTATCTTAACCTCTAAAAGTTAGTTCAAACATTATGTTATCGAACAATATTTTAAACAGCGTTTAGCGTTTTAACTAATCAAAACTCTAAAAACTACTCAAAAAGCTATTGCCGAACACAACCAACATTTGGACTAACTTTTTAGAGATTATGGTAGTTTTTTTTTTAAAGTTAACTCATGTAATGTTTAGCTTTTTAGCGTTTTATGAAAAGTTATTATCAAATAACTAAACGTTACTAAAACAGCTAACAGCTATCAAAACAACTAATTTTACCGAACAGACTTTAAGTCATCAAACACTGTAAATAGTAAAAATAGTGTTAAAGGTTATATGAAAAGTTATTATCAAGCATGCCTTAGGAGCTTAAAAGTAAGAGTTACAATTACTGAAATAGTTTTAATTTAATTTAAATGATTGAAAAAATAAAAATAATTTAATTTTTATTGGTTATATTAATTTTTTATTTAAATTCAAATATACGGTAAAAATACAATCTTTAAAAATTTTAATTTTGCCGCTTTAAAAAATAAAGGAAATATATGATACATATTAAATATGTTAAGAACATTATATTTTTAATAATTATTTATTTTAATTAGTTATAATTATTTCATATAAGTAATCTTTTTATAAAAAAGTATATACTTTTAAAAAATATATTATAAAATTTATTATTTGATATAAAAAGATAAAACTCGTTATATATATATAAAAAATTATAATAAAACGCGTTATATTGACAAACCATGTAATACATTGAAATGATTTTAAACCGTGTAATACATTAAAATGATTTTTTTTTTCAAAGCACGCAATCATAAAATTAATTATACCATCGTAGATTTTAACAAAAAGTAAAAAAAAAACTAAATTAAATTATAAGTGATGCTTTAAGATAATATTAATATAGTAGTTATATAATGATTAATATTGATTTCTCAGGTAATATAAAAAAATTTATGTTATATATATATATATATATATGATTAATTAAATTAAATTAAATTAAATTAAAATTTAATATTGCGATCAATTACTATAAATATTCATATTGTCTGTTTATTTTTTTTTTATACTTAAACTTGATATTCTAAATAAATATTAATATTATTAAATGTTTTTTAAAAAATCTTTTCATCTTTCTATTAAATAATAGCAATTCAGGTTTATACAGAAAATACTCGAAGGCCTTCCCAAGGTTTGTGGATCTAAAGGGCTAAAAAAGAAAAATCATCAATTAATCATTTATTCTTCTTCTTCCTGTTTAACTTAACCTCTATCAGACTATCACCACTGCTACAGCCCACATAATATTTTTTATTTTATTTTTCAAAAATCAAAATCTTACTAATTTTGGTAAGTTGGCTCTCTCTCTCTCTCTCTCTCAGCAAAAGGAAACTGTTTGCCATAATTTCTGTGTCAAAGAAAAGAAAAACACTCTCTTAACTGTTCAATCTTTTCCCTTCATAGTAACTTTCACATCTCTGTCTCTCTCTGAATTCTCGCTTTCTCGCTCTAGATTCGTTGGCTTCCTGTACACAGGACAGTAGCAGAGTTTCAAGGAGGTTGAGGAATTTTAGGTAGGTGTTTGTTTATCTGCTTTTCCCTTAGGGTTTGGGTTTTCGTTTGGGGGATTGTTGTATTTGGTCTCTGTTCCAATTTCCTGGTTCATATTAACTGAATTTGAATAATAACTTTTCTTTTTCCAGATTATGTCAGATAAAATACTTACACGTATAGTAGCTTTTCTGCATAAGAAGACAAATTGGAGATGGGATTTGTGAGTTGTGTTGTTGATTGAAAGCAGTGGACTTATGTTACGTGAATTGCGCCAGCTTTGGAGACCGCAATATTTTTGGGCGTCATGTATTCTTTGAGGTCAGTTTTAGAGTTTTTGTTGCTATTTATAGAAAGTTGAGTTGTAATTAGATTGTGAATGTGCCTGTTTATGGTGATTAGGTACTGATAATTTAATTTTTTCCATTTATGCTATAAATAGGATTGGAGGGAAATTAGACTTTGTTCTATGAACAGTGTTGATGCTGCAATTTGTTGAGAGGAAGTCAGTATTCTTCATAAAGATTGAAACCTTTTGTGGATTGAGGATGAGATTGAAGGGTATTCAAGAACAAATTAGAGAATACATCAGGGGAGAATTTCTCTGGTTTGTTCTCTAACGTTTTCTGATTTTTTAAACTTAAGCTGGGAGCAAATTTTGGTTAGATAAAACTAAAAATGGAAAACCCCTTCTCATCAAGTGAAAAGGGGATTAGTTATTTTGCTTTGCCGAGAGCACAGGCAGATGGTATAGTTCCACCAGATGGTGGGACGAGGAATTCCATTCCAGAGGACGTTTTCAACAATTTTTCGGAATTCATGAATATCGATACGTATGCTGGTTGGTGCAATAGTCCGTCAGCAGTAGACCAGATGTTTGCCTCCTATGGGTTTTCAGCTTTCCAGTCAACACCCTGTGCATCTTCTGATGCATTGAATATTCCAGAAGATAATTCTTCGACCTTTTCTGTCGGTGGTGATGCATTTAATGATGCTGGGACTTATTACAGTTGTGGAGACAAAATGGTAATTCAGCAATCAACTTCCCAGTGTGTTTATCCATCAGATTCAGTTGGGGCTGATGATTCAGGTGCAAAACAAAGTGATGGTGCTCATTTTCAAAGAAGTATCTCAGGTATGGGTGAGGTTGCTAAACCAGTTGGGTTGTCACTTGATGAAAAAATGCTAAGGGCGTTATCCATTTTGAAAGAAACTGCTGGTGGTGGCATTTTGGCGCAAGTTTGGGTCCCAATGAGGCATGGAGAACAATATATTATGTCCACCTTTGAGCAACCTTACTTGCTTGACCAAGCTCTAGCGGGTTATCGTGAAGTGTCAAGGACATATACTTTCTCGGCAGAAATGAAGCCTGGCCTTCCACTGGGGCTTCCTGGTCGTGTATTCATATCTAAAGTTCCAGAATGGACTTCAAATGTTATTTATTATAGCAACACGGAGTACTTACGGGTAAAACATGCACTGGATCATAAAGTCCAAGGTTCTATTGCCTTGCCAATCTTTGAACCTTTAGACATGTCCTGCTGTGCTGTACTGGAACTCGTCACAGTTAAGGAGAAACCTGATTTTGATTCAGAGATGGAAAATGTTTGCTACGCGCTCCAGGTTAGTTTTATTTCTCCATATTTTTTATTTTAGATGAATTATTTTCTTTCCTCTCCTTCTCTTTTCTACATCATGCAACTTATCTCATATATATATAACCTTGATTCTCTGAGATTACAAGGAAAGGGCGAATTATGAAATAGAGGGCTTTTCTTTGTGCTTGATCAAAAGCAAGAACCAGTTAGAACCAAGTATGGTGAATTTACTCTTGACAATATGTAATATGTTCACTAAGCTAACAAACAGACCACTTTAATATGAGAAAGACTCCTTAATTGATTAAGCATATGACAGCTCTATGTTTAGCTATTTTATATGGGATTTTGATGTAAACATAGTGAAAGAATGCTGAAGATTTGGGATTTTGGAATGTTTTACTCTTTATGTTAAAGCTCTGTAGACCTTGTTATTTTTAGATTGGTTGGAATTAAAATTAAATATTATGCTTGCATCCTAGCGGATGGCTTTATAAGTTGTGTTGGACCAACTGTTTGCAGGCTGTAAATTTAAGAACCGCTGCACCTCCTCGACTTCTTACTCAGGTATTTATCAGAACTGTTCAGCTTTTCTCCTGGTTTTTCTCCAAAATTTATAAAAAAAGGAAGCATATATTATCAGATTGAAATAAAATGAACACAGAGCAGAAAATGAGATTGTGTTAGTTATTCACACTGCACTACTAAGGGATTTTTTCTCCTTCAGACCCTCTCAAGGAATCAAAGAACAGCCTTAGCTGAAATAACTGATGTTTTAAGAGCTGTATGTTATGCACATAGCTTGCCACTCGCTCTAACATGGATTCCTTGCAATTATGCTGAGGAAGCTGTTGATGAAATTGTAAAAGTACGTGTCAGAGATGGTCATTCAAGAGCTACTGGAAAATCTGTTCTATGCATTGAGGGTACAGCTTGTTATGTGAATGATAGAGAAATGCAAGGATTTGTGCATGCATGTTTAGAACATTATATTGAGGAAGGACAAGGTATAGTTGGCAAAGCAGTTCAATCAAACCATCCTTTCTTCTTCTCTGACGTGAAGGCATATGACATAACTGAGTACCCACTTGTCCATCATGCACGCAAGTATGGCCTAAATGCTGCAGTTGCAATTAGGCTAAGAAGCAATTACACTGGTGATGATGATTACATATTAGAGTTCTTTCTCCCTGTCAATATAAAGAGGAGCCCTGAACAGCAACTCTTGTTGAACAACCTTTCATGTACCATGCAGAGAATCTGTAAGAGTCTCAGAACTGTTTCAGATGTAGAGTTAGAAAGGGGAGGAGGTTCTACCGTTGGGTATCAGAAAGGAACAATACCATCTTTCCCACCGATGTTGGTTTCAACAACAAGCTCCCAAACCACAGATACTGTGTCCAACTTAAATTTGGCTGATAGGATAACTTTTGATGCATCGAGTTCCAAAAATGACAGAATGGAATCAGATGGTGCTCATGAACAGGTGACTTCTGAAAACCCATTTCTTTCCCTTGTTCTCAGTTAGTTTTAATCTCTAAAAATGAAAGAGCATGTGTTAATATTTATTTGCATGAAAAAATCCTTCATAATTCATTTATTCGAATTTTACATTGATTTTTTTACTCTTGCCATTGTATTTATATCATTTATTTACCTATCAGAAGTAAGATGGTCTTTGATTGTGTTCCAATGAAATTCTTTTTTCCTCCCTCTAGATGATCGATGGACCAAGAAGACAGCCAGAGAAAAAGAGGAGCACATCAGAGAAAAATGTGAGCTTGAGTGTCCTTCAGCAATATTTTTCTGGAAGTCTCAAAGATGCTGCCAAAATCATCGGTGGTGAGTTTCATCTCACCTTTTTCATGTTGATGTTGACTATGGAAACAAAAGCAGATATCTGAAATTGTTTTTAATAAACTTCAGTAATTCTTGTGTAATCATTTTCCTCCGTTTCTTAAAGTTCAGTTCTTGGAATTGGTGAAGTTAAATTATTCTTAGGTCAACCCAAGTGGTGCTAGTAATTAGCGAAGAAGTGACAGTTTTGACCTTCTGCAACTACTTTTAGGCCCCCTTAGAAAAATATCATTTTGACTGTAATGTGGCATTTTTGCTAATTTATTTAGAAGAATATGTATTTTAACTTCTAAACTTCTTACCTTTCTTTTAGTTTGTCCAACAACGCTGAAAAGGATATGCAGACAACATGGGATCTCGAGATGGCCATCCCGCAAGATAAATAAGGTGAATCGCTCGTTAAGGAAAATACAAACTGTGCTTGACTCTGTTCAGGGAGTGGAAGGTGGACTAAAATTTGACCCTACCACTGGTGGATTTGTGGCAGCAGGCTCTATCATCCAAGATTCTGATCATCGAAAAAGTTTTGGATTTCATGACAATCAACTTCCTGCTGGAAATTCTGAATCTGCAAATGAAGATGCTGTTTCTGTACCTCCAGCTCCTTTTATTAATGGCAATAATTCTACAGTTAAAGTTGAAGAGAATGAGTTCTGTATAGATATATCTAGGGGATTGATGATGAAATCCAGCATTCCTGTGATTGATTATAGTGAAGATTCCAGGTCAGTTGCAACTGATGCTGGAATATGTCAAGAGGCTGGCCTTGGCTGTGGACCTTGGTCTTGTCTGGAGAATTCCTCAGCATTTGCAAAAGGGCATAAGTGGGGTCTTAACATAGGGAGCATGAAATTGGAGAATTCGGACACCCACATTACGTCTAGAAGCTCGTGCTCTTTGGCTGCTGCAGGGTCAGATACCAAAATTGAGGGTGATAATGGAACTGTGGACTGTAACCAGCGTACTTCTTCAAGCATGACTGACTCTTCAAATGGCTCTGGTTCGATTATGCATGGCAGTGAATCAAGCTCACCAAGCTTTGAGGGGAAGAAACAATCTAAAGTCAAAACAGGATATGAAGATAGTGGACAAAAAATTACTGTAAAAGCCACATATAAAGAAGATACTATTAGATTCAAGTTTGATCCATCCATGGGGTGTTTCCAATTGTATGAAGAAGTTGCAAAAAGGTTCAAATTGCAGAACGGAACATTCCAGCTCAAGTATCTTGATGATGAACAAGAATGGGTGATGCTTGTTAGTGACTCTGACTTGCAGGAGTGTGTTGAGATATTGGATTATGTTGGGACACATACCGTGAAGTTGCTTGTTCGTGATACACCTTTGACCATGGGCAGCTCGGGAAGCAGCAATTGCTTTCTGGGAGGAAGCTCATAGCAGCACGGGCGATGCTTAATACACAGGCAGTCTTCGAGTCTATTTCATGTGGTTTGCTAAACATACATTGTTTCTGGTGTCTGCCTCATAAAAGGAAAGTTGTAATATGAAGGTTAAAAGAGGAGTGTGGAATTGCTATAATATCTCTGCAACGCACTTCTTCCTTCCAAAATTTTTGCAGAACCAATCACAAAGTTGGATGTGGCTGTTTTTGGGGCTCAGTTTATGTGTACTTTTCAAAACAGAAAACACCAAACAGCTCCCAAGTATAGCTTTGTATAATTGGTGGCTAGATTTCGAGGAAGGGAAGTTAGAAGAGGAAATGCAGAGGATATGTTCAGCAGTAAATTTGTAGACGTTAAATGTATAGGTTGGTTTATGCTAGTTCTAGCTAAAAGTAACTGTAGCTCCAGAAATGCTGGAGGTATTATATTTTATGTTGTAGGGTACCCCAGATACAATTCTGTACAGTAATTTATATGGGTTCTACATTATTATAAAAAAAAAAAATAGAAATTTTGGGTTCTCTGTCTCCTTTTTTGGTGTTATTTGCTGGCTGTATGTCCAGTCATAAGTGTCAACCGCAGTATGCAGTTGTGGAGTTAGGATTTTCATTGGGTGGAGTTCTTAAAAAAATAAATAATTTTATCAAATTTTAGAAAGCTTTCTTTTTTCTTTAAATTATTGTTAATGGGTTTCTTATTTTTTATTTTTATTGAATTTTAGTATATTCTAAGACTAAAAAATCTATGAGTCAAATAGGATTAAGTTGGAAAATAAAAGTTCAATTAAAAAATAAAAATTTTGAAAAGCTCGAAATAAAATATTTCTAAAAAATAAATTTATTCGGAAGCAAGGTTTAACTTATCCATAACATACTTTTAGAAACTAAAATCTCTCTCTATATATAATAACATACTTTCGAATTATTATTGTTTAAATTATAAACTTTAACTGAAACTTAAATACATTATTTATATTGAATTAATTAATTAAATTAAAAATAATAGTTATCTTTATATATTCTTATTAAATCATTTGAATCATAAAACTCTGGGAGAAAAAAATGTTCGTCTTCTTCAATTTGTAATTTCAAATGTTTGCTCTTTTGTACCGTCTATATTTTTTGAACAATCTTCTCTTATTGTGAATGGAAACCATATAGTTGCATTCTGTTGCTTGTTGATCCTTGCCTAATGTTTGATTTGCAGTTCTTAGAATCATATTATATTCTTATGTTTGATTATTATTTTGTCCTGCATCTGTTTATGATTCTTTTTTTCTTTTTGGCAAAAGAGATTTTCCTTTTTCCGTTTGAATTGAAATGTCAATTTCTTTTATTTGGATTTTCTTTTGTGGGCATTTTTAAAGAGCGGTTTCTTGTGATTTGTTTTTGCAGGCCATTAATGATTTTGTTCAAGGTGTCTTCTTAAACTGATTAATATGACCTGCCAAGAGGCATTTTCTTAGATAATTACTCAATTCTATCAAGGTTGTCTCTCTCGTTGTGTCTTCCTTTTTTTATTCTTAATTCTGTTTGGTGCGTTTTCACTTGGTAATATATCCTTTCTTGCAAATAATAATGTGATTGGACAAACTGCAGCTAACAAACCTCCTCCAAAACCTTGGGAGCGCGCTGTTGTTCCTTCTGGTTCGTTACCTTTCAAACCCCCATCAACTGGCTGCACAAACGATGTATTGAGGCTTCAGGAGCTGCAAAATCTGCTGAAACTGTTGCAAGTTTAGGCAGGAATGCCATGGTCGATAATAGAAATGCCGTCGGAAGGCCGATTCCCGTAAGACCTTGGGAGCTTGCCATAAATTATGGAGGTAAGTCTTAATTAGCGAATAGAGAAATTATTAGATAGGATGGAGCTATTGGCATTCATTATAATTTTGTGTCTATCTTCCAGGACTGCATGGTTCATATGATGGACTTGGAGGAGCAACTTATAAAGGCTTGTATCAAGGTGGAGGCTTTGGTGGGATTTATGAGCCTGGGATGTACGGTGGTGGAATGTATAATGACGGTTTTGGAGGCCCCGTTGGTGGTTATCGAATAGGCATGGATGGTCCTTATAGATCTCATGATCCTAGTGATCCTCATAGTGCACCTTCATCTCCACCAGGATTTTGGATTTCACTTCTTCAAATGGTATGGAATAGAAACTTTTCTTTTTCGTTTTACTTGTTTGCTTTGTTTGTGTGGAGAAATTGTAGATGTTCCTTTGTTTTTGAGGATGCCAAAATGGTTTAACTTGTTAAAACTTATTAACTTCCTAAAGACCAATAAATCAACAAACTAATAAAATCGAGGAAGGAGATTTCGCGTTGAAGCAAATTTATGACAATATCAGCTAGAGATTCTACAAGGGTCTCATAGTTTGTTCTTGCCATGATGGGAAAGAGATCGAATGACGTTTGCCAAGTAGTATAAATTTCAGGACATAATGTTTTCTCTGACAGTCAAGTTTTTGGCTCTCACTATCTGTTTGGCATTGTCTGCATTATGACAGATGCGGAGAGTAGTTAACTGTTTTGGACACATATCAATTCTTATGGACCAGCATACTCAAGCCCTTCACATGTTCATGTCTGCTCTTCTTCAGGTATTCTCTCTGTCTTGATTCCTTGCTTCTTGTTTTATACTAGATCAGATTGTCATTGCAATTGTTCTTGCCGCTTCTTTATTCCCTTTTTATCTCATTTTAGTAATTGAAATTGAACCTTTGAAATCTTCTCCACAGTACTGAACTCATTGTCACTGGGCTTGAGATAGATATGGTACAGTGGTGATTCATAGATCCTGAGGTTATTAACAGAGTGGTTTTAGCATTTTCTTTTTCTGTTTTCTGGCTAATCAGTTGCTTGTTGTTCTGGCTTTGGGTCTGCTAGTTTTAGTATGTAGAAAATAAGTACATGAAACAAATCTGCAGAGAAGGCTCTTTTCAAAATGTAGAATTTACTGTTGGCAGGATTTCCAGTTGTGTTAAGGAATTATTTATCTGAAGCAACATTGGGACATTAAGGTAACCTTTGGATTAGAATTCCATGATTTGAGCTCTAAGGTATTTGTCATTTGTGGTATACCTTCTTCAGAGGTTTCCTCTATCCATCCCATTAACTTCCAACAAATGCCCATTTAACTGAGACATATTTTTGACTCTGTTATTTCCATATTCACATATATTTGGATAAAATTCATTTTATATTATATTTAGGTTGGTTGTTTTATTGCAGTTGTTTGATCTCTCTGGTATGTTGTATGGGGAGCTAGCAAGATTTGTATTTACGTTGCTGGGATTCAGAAAAAAGCGGCAAAAGGTTGACCCACCTGGTTCTACAGGACTCTCCCCTCCGGCACCGGAAAATCAGCATCAAAGTGAGGGAACAAAGGCATCTCCAAGTAGGTCTTGGGATATTGTTTGGGAAAATGATGCCAATAAATGAAGCAAAGACAGTTACTTGAGCTTGTAAAGTGAAATTTTCTCATTGTTGACATCAATTTATTATTATTATTATTATTATTATTATTATTATCTTGGGTGCCAAATTCATTTAATCTTTTTGGTTTTTTCTGATTGCAGCATTTGCATTTCAAAATGTGTTTCTGGTTTTTGGGTTTGATTGATAAGGTTAAAAGATTTATTTATAAAGTTCTCAACAATATGAACTTGAGACCAGTATAGTAAAATAATACCAAGTTTTTTCTTGATCGTGAAAGGGGAAAGATAAATATGCGTACGCACAGCTGGTTCTTGTCGTATTGTGACTTGTTAGTAGGATCAATGTAGTCGTTTAAGACCTCGATTCTGAAAAGGGGTATAGTACGTAGTAACTTGTGTTGAAGATTAATTGATAATCTAATTTGTGTCTCTGATATTCGTTCATCTTCTTTGTTTCTCTCTACTTTCCCTCTCTTTCTTATCTTCCAATCACCTAACAAAAATTTCACAAATGAATCGATACAATATATGAAAAACTGACTTCGAGATATAATACAACAAAAATTTCCATTGAATTCATTGAATCCTGGAAACAATTTGGTTCTTATATCTTCAGTCTTCACCTACATTTTGTCACTATATCACATTAACCTGAAATATTAAGAAAGAAGGCTGACCTTTGCCGATGGACAAAAAATGGATGTTAGCTAGACTAAACACTTCTCCTATCCAATATTCTGTATAATGATCATCAAAATTCATCTCTATCTGGAGGCAAAGGAAGAAAGCCTCTGTATTTTCAGAGCACTGTTAGTATCATCCAGTATCCAAAGCTTAAACAATGCCTAGCAACTCCTTTAGCTTTTCCATTCCACTGCAGATATAAGAAATAAGCAATTAATGTTTTTGAATTTTTTTTTTTTTTTTTTTTGGGAAAAAAAGAAGAAAATTCTAATTGTCCCAAATTTTTGTACAAACTTAATAACTGATGTGGCACGTGTATTGTTTTGGCATGTACACTAACAATGTAGTGCCACATTAGAAAGTACAATAAGTTGGTAGTGCTGGTAGAAGACCCAGACACTGGTTTAAACAAACTGAACTGGAACTGGTCCTCCTGTTCCAATTCAGATTCCAGCCGATTTTTCCTGTAGGTTTTCTGAATGGGTTTACAAGTTAAAATTTCAATTTTTTTCTTTTATCTTTTTGAACCGTTTCCAAGCCGAACCAAAAACAAACCGGATCCAAACCAACAGTTGGGAGACAGGGTTTGGTCCTAGTTCCGGCTCTTGTCTCAACTGTTCCCAGCCAGTCCGTGTCTGAACTTTGGCTACACGTAGTTGAGACAAGTAGCACCAGTCAAAAAATGAAAAACATCACTTTATCATGGAAGGAGTCCTAGAGATTTTCCAAAATTATTTTGATCCAGTAGAGTAAAATTGCCCAATTTTACTCCATGAACTCGGCCAATTGTATGAACGGATGCTGAGTTTTAGCAATTGAAGAACACCATGACAAAGAAGTGAATTCAAGCCTAAAACTGATCATTAATGCACAACATATCCTATGATACAACAAGCTGGTAGCAAATTTAGCTCATTAAAATAGGCAAGTTGCTATACCTCTTAGGGAAAGAAGGAACTAGCTCTTCCACAGCTTGAACAATAATGGAACCAGCTTCATTTGTCTTGGAAGAATTCTGTCTTTCTTCTGCAATCAAACATGAACATGAGAAACCTTGTGGATTATAACCCAATCATAGTAAATAAATACACACACTAACTTATAAACATATTTTCTAGGGGAAAACCATATTTCAGGTGTAATTCCAAAAACCAGAATCAATAATAATTCTAAACTAGAATGAAGACGGCTAAAGTTATGGAATATATGTGCTTCCCCTACAGAATTTCTGTAGTAGTGTAGCATACAGAGCTCAGTTTCAAAATAAATTAATTGAGGGGAAAAAGGAAAGAGCTTTTGATACCTTGATTTTCTTGACTTGAGGAATCCCCTCTGAGATATGAACTACCACTCTGATTTAAATCTAAGCCTGCTTCCTGTGCGAACTTCTCGAGCATGTAACCAATGATATTGTAGGCGACCATGCTTGTCTCATCACAGATATCTTGGATGCCCAGGTATACATTTGTATGTGTATTTTGCTCATTCGACATAGATTGAACCCCTTTAAAGTAACCTTCCAAAGGGTTTTCCATACCTACTGTGGTACCTTGTACAGGTTCATTTCCCTTCATAGAGATGCTATTTAACCTTCCACCAGAAGGAAATTGAGGGGGAAAACCATTTCCATTGATCGTTGTCATAGCAGATTTGCCTGTGCTTTCCACATTAAGCATGCCACTAATATTTCTTTCTCCTTCAATTAATGGAGAGGAACCACAGCTCCCCTTGGAGGTAGAAATGCATGGTTTGGAATCCACTGGATCATGCTCCCCACAACTTTCTTCTAGATTATCCAAACCAACAGAATAAGTCCTGCTGCTTAGAATGTTTCTAGGTTGCAGTTGCTGACCATCGGCATCACTGTCACCAGTAGCAGTGAAAGTATCATATTTATCATAATAACTATCATCATCACTTTCTTCTAATTCTTCCTCGTATGCATCAGTAAAATCCTCATCAAACTCATGATTTGGAAGGAAATCCCAAACAGTCTGCTTCATTTCAGCACTCACACTTAATATGCATTCCACCTCTTCTTCAATTTCCTCCTTCAAGAAGCATGCATTTGGCATTCTTCGACAATTCCTGTTGATAAAAGCAAGACCCTCCAATAAAGATTTGGGAATTGTATCCAAATCGTTGCATTCAAAAAGATATTGAGTTAACATTTTCTTCATTAATGTTCTTAATCTCAGATTTGGGACATTGGCATCTGGGTCTAAAAGAAGTTTCAAGGATTTCAATTCTTTGATTTGAACCTTTGTTTCGAGTAACCAAATAGCTTTTGATATCTCATTCTGCAAGGTTTTTGTTTCTGGTGAGAACTGGTTAAAGTCTTCCACGGAGAAATTTGAAAAGACCGGTGTCCTTTTTAGTGATAAACCAGCTACAGCAAGTGCTTTTGCTAATGGTGCTTGTAGCTCATCCCCTCTGCCAAGTTCTGAAAGCATTTTCTTACTAGTTGTCCGTATTTTATGAATCAGGTCTTTCCTGCTCGATCCGTATCTTTTTTGTTGCAAACTAGGAGTGCAAGCTGGCACACCTCTGAGTTTCCTGAGCATAGCAAGCAGGGTATCAGTCGATAAATCATGTAGTCTGTCCAGTATTCTAATAGCAGACGCATGATGAGATTGAAATGTGGGAATCAAAAGTGTCAAACAATCGTCTCTGACATTTTGTGGGTCCTTGAGGAGTTGAGATAGCTGCTTTAAAATTTCTATTTGCAAAGTGTGATTTTGATCACCAACAACCTTTGGAATTGATTGTTTGATCACCTTCTTCATCTTTGGCCGTGTTTTTTCAAAATTGATTGATCCTCCAGATAGCATCATAGCAAGAAGGAAAAGTCCCTTATTTGTCAAAGCATTAAGGCATGATAAAAGGAGCCCTTTCAGATTGGATCTGTCAAACAGTTGTTTATTCTCTTCAATAATATTCTCTCTTTCATCATCATGAGCTCCAAAAGCTTCTTCAACATACTTTTTAACAGTCTCATGGAATATCTGAGAAACAACACAAGTAGCTAACTAAAAATAAATAAAATGCGAGTTTCAAAACAAGAATACAAGATATTCATTAGAATAGTATTATAAAGCTTTACTGGAGGCAACCTTGGTCCTTTAGGAGAAAAATTCTATAAAGGAGACTTTCAAAGCAATTCTATTTGTCAACATATTCTGTATGAAATGAACAGGACAAAAGGGTTGTTACATAACAGTGAAAGCAAGAGTAAAGGAAGCATTATTAATAGGAACTCTAATGAAGCAGTCAAACAGCAAGACTATATGAGCAAACTTACACCAAAGTCACCAAAGAATTATTATTGCCAAAGATCAACCAAAATTTTCACATAGTTAATTTGTTTAACTTTGATCACACTAGTTTGTTTAATGCTATGGTGCTCATATACGATCCTTATTATATACATTTCCATTTCAATTAAGCATCAGTTTAGGTTTGAAAAACTGAGATACAGCATATTTACTATTTAGATAAAATGCCAATAGCATTCTTACTTTCTTGTACTACCATACATCACCCATGGTCATTTTTGACTCTGTATATCCAAAGATTATCAATAAAAACACTCGCTTTTTAAATCTTATGCAGGAACTCATAATGGAAAATAACTTACATCATCTTCCCTAAGCATAGATTCAGGCATCGACCTGGATAAACCAAACAACACCCAATTAATACAAATATTTTAGTGCAATTATGATGCTAAGATATGACAGGTGAAAAATCACATACCTGTGTCTGAAAAGCTTCTTTTTTTCAGAATGAGACATAGGAAGGTCCATCAACAATCTGAATAGAGACATAGGTTGGTTAGCGTCTCAAAAACAATTTATTTACTCTAGAAAGCAATAGATATACAACCTAACGGTTAAGCACTTCAAATTTTTGTATTGCACGACTACTATTTATATTTATTATTATTATTATTATTATTATTATTATTATTATTTAAAAAAAAAAAAAAAGCAAGATTTGAGAAGCGAAGACTTTGCTCCTTCGAAGAGAACTGTAACAAAAATTAGATTCTGAGCTTACATTTCAAGGAGGATATATACTAAGTAAAGAGTGGAAACCAAATTCTATCATTTATAAGGCCTTCTTTGGCATAAATGAATTCTGCAAAATTTTATGGGATACATTTGACTTTCATTTTTCGTGTTTAGTATGAATAAAATGTTCGTTTCATTTCTGTAAATTCAATTTTATGAAATTTCAATATAACAAAATCAAATTCTATAAATATCAATAAACTTCAAATTCAATAATACATTCATATCCACTGATATAAAAAAAGGTTGTCATTATATCCTTTAAAATTCAAATTGCTCCATCGAATTGGAAGTTAAACTAGAAAGACATGCTCGCATTCTTTTACAGCTATACACAACACATATAAGCACATAGTTTAAAACCGAGAAAAAAAAAAGAAAAAAGGTTGATGGTTTCTTCGTTGAATATGTGAAATAAGGAAAGAAAAATTAGCGAATTGAAGGTAAACAAGTAAAGGTTAAAAAGAAAGAAAGAAAAAGATACCTCCTCTTGAGCATAAGTTGCTTCTCTCGGTACTTAAAATGTGAGAGTATAGTCCGGGAATCCGATAGATAGAAATTCTTCAATTTACCTTCCATGTGTATAAAATTAGGGTTCTTTGCTTTACATTTAAAAGAATTGCAGAGAAAGAGAGAAGAGGGGGACGGAGAATTTAGGGTTTTATTTTTCGCGATAGAAACCAATTAGACAGAAGGGTTTTAGAAGCCTTTTGAGATTTGAGCTGACAGTGTCGGCTTGGCTCTGTTCTTTAAACACGAATGTTATGGACGCCAATCAACGCCGTAACGGCTATCTCTTTTACCCTTTGTCTTTTTCAACAATTTTATTTTCATTTGCCTCTATTAAAAAGAAAATATGAAATTTTAGAACGTTAAATTTTCTTTTTACTATATACTAAAGGATTTTTGTATTTTTAGGAATTTTTTAACTGAATTTAAATGAAATTTTATTAAATATTTTTTATAAAATACCTTTTTATTCATAGGATGTCAATCATAAACTTTTTATAAAGCGGAAAATATTATTTTAATTAGTTTAAATGCATGAATATTGAAAAACATATAATTAGAACCTTAACCTCATTAAGGTGCTTGAACTTCTATTTATCAAAATTAGGTTATTCACCTTTCTATTTTGATAAGAAATAAGTTCTGAATGGCAAAAAAATTTAACAGGTGTTCAATTTTAACAAAAAAAAAATAAAAATTCAGAGATTTGATATCAATTGCATTTAAATTTTGTGACTATCCCTCTCTAATTTTGAGTTAGACAAAGATTCAATTTTAAAAAAAAAAAAATGAAATTGAAGAATTGAGTACTTTCTCCTTCCCAAAATATTAATTTAAGATTTTTTACAAAAAAAAACAATTAATTCTCTTAAATTATAATAAAAATAAAAAATAATTTATTTTAAAATCAAGAGTAATGGAGCGAGTAATAAATAAATAGTCTTAGGTCAAATCTCAACACAGAACAGCACCTTTGCAGTTCAGCGAATAGATAGATATTGGCATTCATGCATGGTCATGACATAGCACCTAGAAATATGGAATCTTTAAGCTGTTGTAGTATGATAAGCTCAAAAGAGCTCTCATAAATTGCAATAAAAAGAAATGATTGCCCCCCTTTTAAATTTCCATTCTAAGACCATTAACCCCACCCACTCTCCACGATCATCAATTTATGCCAAACTGTCAAATCTAGTAGACTCCAAACCAACTTAGGATTCCCCACAGCTCAGACCACCTATTTACAGACAATATGATTGGCAGGGTCCACCACATTAAGAAATTTCAAGAACATCTGATTAATACCCTCACCCAAAAAAAAAAAAAAAAAAAAAAAAATCCATAACATAGGGAGGAAATTATACCCCTGTCTTTGCAATGCACCCACATATTTGCATTGCACTCACATTTACATGGGATCCACCTTCCATCATTTCAGGTTAACTAACAATCATGCAAATATAAAAAGATACTTATTTCACTGGAGAAGTAATGTGACTATATGTTAGCATGCAGAAACGTTAAACAAAAGACAATACCCACACAATTTCTCAGAAATAGATGAAGTCTTTCCAGAGTTTCCAAACAAAATTAGATTGAAAGAAAGATGGAAGAGAAAACAAAAAGGGCAAAAAAAAAAGCTATACATGAAAGCTACCCAAAATATACATGTAAAACTAAAATTCCCAGACAAGGTCATTTCCAGATGCTCCTACTCCAAACGGTCCGATCCATCCCTCAACTATATTTTTCAGTACAATAATGTGCTGAAAATAAAAAATGAAAAAATGGGTACCACAAACTCCACCCCACCACCTCGATTGCCTGCATTATTAGGTGCCAAAAATATTAGACATTAAGAAAACAAACAGCAACTGTATTTCGATAGCATATACTCTAAGTCAACAAGTGTTCCAACCTCTCCCTTAGTCTCATTAATGATTTCAACTCGACAAAACTTTGTGTTTAAGTCTTAATCCGGGGAAAATTACATGACATATTAGGTAACATTTTTTTTTATCACAACAATTTTAAATGTCCACAAAATTACAGAACTATATACGTTTAGGTCTTCAAAAAATTGATAAAGAATTTAAAAATATCTTTTGTGGGTGTGTGTGTTATGACTTTGTTGGACAAGCTACGGAAAGCACAAGGCAATGGTACACACCAGGATTTTTTAAAGTTTCCGATGTCGGCAACGCAGGCAAAGACATCTCTGCATGATAAATAGTAGCTACTTAGACATGAACTTCAAAATGAATTGCATTTATGTGCTTCCTAAGAATCTCTTCATCATCTTTTAGCACAAAAAAGGAACTTCTTTCTTGATCTATTACCTGGAGCACAAAAAGACAAAGATGACATGGATGATGACGACGGCCATGGGGCCGCAATGTTGTCTGTCAAATCACATGTAAAGCTGAACCCTGTTGAATTGTCAAATACAACATCTGCAGGCCAGCTTCGGAGTAGACACCCTATGCAAAGGTTAAAATTTATCAAAAATATTTTCGAAGTGACAAATAAATTTTTCAGTTTCTTCACAAAATTTAACAAAAATTATTTCCTCCTCTTCCTTAATGCAGTAAAATCAACAATAACTTATTTCCATACTCCAGAAAGTGAGAAAACACCACACAGAACCCTTTATGTTGTGTGCTTAATTCTCAAGTCATAACCTCAAACCAATTTACTCCAGTAATATACAAGAGTTTCACCAGTCATTCTAGGTACACACAGTAGGGGGAAAGATATTTAAGGCACCCAAGATCCCTCTAGAGAATACAAAGGACTATTGTGCAATAAGTCAGTTTGAAACTTTGAGCACCACATTTGCCTATATTTCAAAAAGGCCTACTACAGATTTTATTGCAGAGAGAGAAGAGAGGAAGGAAACAGAAGCAAACCTTGTTGTCCATACACTGCTAGAACATCCATACACATGAAACAACAAAACAATAAAACAGAATCAGATAAAATAACAAAAGAGAATGAAAACAAAAAACATTTAACAGAATTACATCAAGGCAAGGAAATAACCTTGGATGCTAAAATCTTTCAAGTCGATGTCACAAAGCTCATATACATTTGCCATAACCCCTGCCTTACGTAGCATGGACCCAAAAACTGTTGCACAGATTATGGCTTGCTTGTTTGTAATTAGCATTTGCTTTTGTAATCCAGCTATATAAGTATTCAACGAGCTACAGCAGGAAGGACTGGGAGCAGCTACATTGCGACATGCTTTAATTACCTCTGAAGGCTGCGTGAAATTTAAAGGGCAAACTGTACAAACACTTACTTCAGAAAAAGGGAAACAGCCATAAAACCTACAAGAAATGCCACTAGCTCCACAAAATATAATGCATTGGAAGCAAATAAAAACTTTCTGCATGCAAGGAAAGCAAATTACATATTTAATAACCCCCTGTGTTCATGTCAACTAAAGGAATACAAGTCTGATAGGACCACAGTCCCTCAAACTTGGAGAAACTTAATTCAAATGTTCCATGCATGATAGCCTGAAGTTCTATCTTTCATTCTGCCTGGAAAGGGAAAAAAAATTATATAAAATGAAACTAGTGCAGATCATACAGAAAATATCGCATTGTTTGAAGAGTGGATGAACCTAATGTCAATGCTTCACAAGGCAATCCAAATCGCAAGGAAAGTCACCACCAAGAATTCAATAGATTAACAAAAAATTTACAAACACAGACATGATACCATATTTACGTAAATCATTCAGAAAAATTGCAAAAGTTAACAAGCAATAATTTGATCAAATACCATACCCTTATTAACTTTGCAGTTAGATAATATTCGGAATGCAGCATTTGCAGAATCTGGTGAGAGCTTCTTTGAGAGATATGAATACACCACACCTTTACAATCACTAATAGTATCAACATGATTAGGCTTGCTCAATAATTCTTTATTATCATTGATGGTCAATTGTGTTCCAGAAATCTGAAGAACAGCTTGCATAATAGCAGGTTGGCAAATTGGTCTACAACATTCTTTAAGAGGATCAACAGCACTACAGGCCTCCAGCAACTTGCTTGTATTAACTAGTTTCTCAAAGCTACTAACATCCTTTACTGGACAAAACCCACCAGTAAGATTTGATGATTTAACCGAACAGAGTGTAGGTATTGTGTTATTGGCCCCTCTGCTTTCTAAGATGCTAATGATATCTGAAAAACAATCACTAGCAACTGAATTTTCCAAAACCAACTCATCAGAGTTGATGTTGTAATAACCCTGGAAGATGTGCAGTAAACTGCCAAGCTGTGGACAGCATATTACATTTCCCACAAGAGCTGCTAAAGGTACAGAACAATCAGATGCTGTTTTATCGATGAGGTTTGACATAGCAGAGAAATTTACAGGACATTTCCCAGTTAAATTTGGATCATATGTGGTGGGAAAAGTTGGGTACATGGGCGACATGGACTCATTAGGATAGGGGTAACGTGGGAAGACAGCAGGAGATATTTCTATGGGATCAAAAAGCCCAGTAATAGGTGGAGTAGCAAGCTCAGGTGTGGTGGAAAGGTGATTAGGTTCAAGCAAAGTCTGCATTGCGACAACATCTTGGAAAATGGATAGCCAAATAGTGAATAATAAGAACTGTTGGCACAGTGAACCTGCCAGAGACGTGCCATCTATCAGCAAACACATGTGTCATTCACTATGGTAATAAGAGGATTAAAATAAATAACAGACAAGAATAAGACAATCAATGAGTGGGAGAGATTGGATACTGCAAATACTCAGGATCCATTAGTTAATTCTAGTGGCCCACCTTTGATTCGAGTAACCATCCAAACAGAGCCCATAGTTCCACTAGCCTTCTGGCACCATTGAGTTTTACGAAAGAAAGCCCTACAGCACCAAACTATACACTTCAATATTGCTCATAGCAATGCCACAATCCCGAATACCTATAAAAATTTAATATGTTAGTACAACATTCAATGACACACTGCAAAATGTTCGCCAAAGGCTTCAGCTGAGCATAAGAAGTGAGCTTCAATTGATTCCCTATTTTAAATATCCAGAGTACCATGGTATACTGCAGAACTATTAAACTTGATCAAAACTTTACATCTGAACTTTATAACAATTTATACACACATGCCAGGCCAGGCTGTATCATCAAAAGAGACACTTCTTAAATGCCAAAGTACTTCACCCTTGTCCAAGTAATGTATCAAATAACCCACATCAGTAAACTACCCCCTTAAATGAGCGAGCGAAATTTGACTTTTGCTAGTAACATACAGAATATAATTTGTGGTGTTTAGTGCTTTCTTGAAAAAATATCCCTTTGCTAAGCTCTACTAGGATAGGAGAATTCACTCAACATGTCATTCTCAGGGGCAAAGCAAACCAAGACTTTAGT
Source organism: Jatropha podagrica (assembly GCA_947857235.1). Lineage (NCBI taxonomy): Eukaryota > Viridiplantae > Streptophyta > Magnoliopsida > Malpighiales > Euphorbiaceae > Jatropha > Jatropha podagrica. Next base: position 139,908 of record CANUEP010022949.1, read on the forward strand.
TCATCTAAACAAAGTACAAGGCAAATTTCACAAGAGAGTTTTACTTCAGTAGACAACATTGATGCAAATTACTTTAGTTCAATATCAATGAAAGCATGATATTTTTTTTTTACAGCAAGTAAGCACTTATGTTTAAAATAAACTGATTAATTTATCATACATGGAATCAAACTTCATCTCACTAGTTCATTTATTATACAACAAGAACAAACAAAATTTCCAGTCATCTGAGCTAAGCATAAAATAACTAGGTAACATGTGCTATTTCTATTTTCTATTGCCGGATAGACCATATACTAGAAAAAGAAAGCGCGTGGCTACATTTAATTATTGTGGATAAAAAGTGAATTGATCTCCTCAATTAAGCATAATTTTTTAATCGTACTCTATCAAATAGAAATCTTTTCCAAATAGAAAGGGGTGAGATAAAGATCTACGGCAAAATTTATCTTTACTCCCTCAGTTATAAACGAAAGTATCAAATACGTTATCTTTTCCTAAATAATTTAGCAAAAAGAAAAAAAAATTCCCAAGTCTAAAAGAAATTATCAGGAAACAAAAAGTAAAAGAATAAATAATCTCAACACGATAACTTTTCTCGCATTTCTCTCAGCTACCAAAGAAAAAATAATTATTCTTGGGAAAATCAAATGCAAGCAAGAGAAAAACAAGCAAGCCAAATAATCCTGTTAAGCTCAATAAATTAGAAGCTTACACACATAAAGCAAAACCAAAGAACCTAACTTCAAAATTTCTTTCCATTTCTGCATTTTCTCAGCCACCAAACAAAGAAAGAAAGCAAAAAAAGAAAAAAAAAAAATACCTGAGGATGTTGAACCCATGAAAGATTTTAACCTGAAATCAAGCGAGTTAAAAGAGCATATAGATCGAAAAAGAATTGCAAGAATCAAACCATTCGATAGAAATGGATCGATTTTAGTAAAGAAGGTAAAAACAATAAAAAAAATGGGTAAGAAACCCTAAATCAGAGCTTTTCAGCTCAGTCAGTAGAAACTAAACTACAAAAATCTTTTCTATGATTGTAACTCTGGCTGGTTTGGTAGATAAAGTAAAGGAGCCTTTGCTTTCCCTTTTTAGACTCACTCGACCCGACTTGACCCGACTCATGTCGCTTTCTCTGCTCCGGGTTTTCTCACCCTTCTTTAATTAGCCCTTTTGGCCATTTTGATTTGATGCATTTTTTTAAATGAAATTTTGATTTGATACTTTAAGCAATAATAGATGGTTATATATGCTATTCTTGCTTAATCCTATAAGTAATAAGACTTTTCAAGTTGAAATAATGATTGGGAAGAAGGTTAATTATCTTTTTTATAATTCATTTAATGATTTTTTAAAATTATTTTTATTTTATATTACTTATCATATTTTGAATACCGCACTTTTTAAAAAAATTATTAAATTTATTTAAATTATAATAAATTATTAGATAAATTGACTATATTATTCTTCATTTAATATTAATTCTCTAATAGAATCATTAAATTAAAGTTATAATTATTGGTTATAAATAAAGTCTAAATTTAAAAAAAAAATATTTATTATTTTTTAAAATCATAAATATAATAAATATTTTAAAATAATTTATTTTTTCAAATATGATAAATACTGTAAAATAAACATAACACGATACATGGTTATCTATCACCATACACAATGACATTTACTTAAGAAATCAATAAGTGTTATTATTATCACCTTTAAAAATAAAATAATTATAGTTATTGTCACTATCACTTGGAATTAGGTTAACTTTTAAATTGAGCAACGTGTCATTAATAAGATCAAATTAATTTATTATTTGAAAAAAAAAATTATTTTAGCCAGTGAAAGGTGGTGGTCTTGAGTTCAAATCCTCTTAATCACAATTGTTTTTATTAATTTAATGAATTAAGGAAATGACCAACTTCTAATAATTTAATGAACTAAATTATTTCGGCCTTAAAAATTTTTAATAAATTAAAAAAAATTATGTTCATAGTTATAATTAAAAATGACATTTAAAATATATAATTTAATTAAATTTTACATAACTATATATAAAATAAATTTATAATTAAAATTTCATTTTCTTTTACTTTCTAAAATATCATTCACATAACAATTTTATAAAAATAAATAATAATTATATTTATATTATGCTATATAATTTATTTATATCTTTATTAAAAATAAAAAAATATTAATAAAATTATATCTTTTATTTCTAAGTTGAAGTAATAAATTTTGGTAGAAATAGAGAAAAAAAAGTCCTCTAAACTTATAAATTGACACCATTCAAAATTTTAAAATATATCAAATTATATAAATTCTCATCATTATATAGATTGAAATTTAAATTAGACAGTTGGAAATTTATGATTAAATTAAACTTAAAAAAAAGAAAAAGAAAACGAAACAGGAAAAAAAGAGTGAAAGAAAAGAAAAAAAAAAAAAAAACAAATAGAAGAAGAACAATTGAAAAAAAAAGAAAAGATGCACTTCTTCATTTCTTCTCCGTTTCAGCACAAACATCATAGATGCAACAGAGCCCAATGAAGAACAACGACAACAACAGCAGTTCAACAATCGATTCAAGATTTAATCAAACTCTCAAAAATGTCCAAGGGTACGTATCAATTCCCATTTCCTTCTTAAATTCTTCTTTCCTTCTCAATTATTATTCATTACACAGTATTCAATTCTTGTGTTTTGGTTTTGACTAAGAATCCCATTTGAGTGAAAAGAAATTGCTTCAGATCTTTCAGATTCCCATTCTAATTCTCGAATTTGAATTCGTTGGAATTTCATTTCTCAGTTTCTGGAGAATCATTCTATTTTATAGCGTAGGCTAAGAATTGAAGTTTCAAAGGTTCGCATTTGCTTTGAATGACTAAACTTTGTTCTTGGTCAATATTGAATGCGATGAAAAATTTGTGTAGTAAGCTTCAGATCTCTTAATTTGTACCTGGATACGAAATTCTGTGATCATTTATAAATTAATATTTGGAAATTATAGCATTTGGATCTCAAGAATTACATGGTATGTCTGTAAAATTGATGCGGTTTTGTTCCACGTGATGTGTTTTATAGAAATCAATTCGAAAAGAAAAAAGCTGCTGATTTTTGCAGATACAAGAATTGACTTCACACATGAAAAAAGACATTCTGTATTCTAGTTTTGATAATTTATGCTAACATGTGAGCAAAATATTTAGGAATGGCAACAGGGTAGGGATTCATTCCTAATCCCATCCCCGTCCCCATCCGCAACTGTTAAAAGTTCCTTACTTTTTCTTCTTCCTTTTTAGAAATATATATGTATATATATGTATGTGTGTGTGTCTGGGGGCCTGACCTCATATTCCCATACTTGTATATGTTAAGAGAGGTGCATTTATGGAGAGTCATACTAATGCCACCTAGATAGCTGTTTTTTTTTTTCACAACTACACAAAATCTAGCGTGATAAGTATTTAATACCTGTTATTTGTCATTATTTCGATTAATATTATTCCAAAGCTAGCTGAAGTAGATTTTTTGGCTTGGTGATAGCATTAAGTCTTTGAGTGAAACAATGCTGATGCTCTCTTTGATTATTTTTTGTGTGCGCTCTGCAAAAATGCATGTACTTATGTCTGTCCAAAAGTTTTAAGTGGTGACTAGGTATCATCTTCTATTAGTTCTAAAGTTAAGTAACTTGAACTTGACATTCATCTGGTTTCAAGGTGCTTTTCTGAGCATATTTATTGTTGGCAGCCATGGATTTTAGATTTTGAATTATGTTATCTTCAAAGGAACTTAGTTTTTTTCTTCTAATTTCTTTTCCAAATATCTTATTGCATTCAAGGTTGCTTAAAGGTCGCAGTATTCCTGGTAAAGTATTGCTGACCAGGAGAACAGATCCTCCCGAGGATCCAAACGTACACTCTCCCGGTTTTGGGAGGAGTTTTTCGGAAAATGATGCTGGCATAAGTGATCGAATGGACATGTCAAAGGAGGTGATATAAATAATAGATACCCAATTTATCAATCCCTGTGCTTTTTATTAACTAGAGATTTATGTAAGGTGATTGCATTTCTCATATAGGCAGAAGCTCGGAGTACAAGCAAGCCAAACAATAATGCAACTACAAACAAATTGAAACCTTCAGTTTCCAATATTGAGATTGCATCCAAAGACATTCAGAAGACCCCTATGGGTGCTAGAGCTACAGATTCTGCAAGGGTGATGAAGTTCACTAAGGAGCTCTCTGGAACGATGGTTATATTAGGTATGTTGCAATAAAGTTTGTCTTCTTTTACATTGATATTTTTTATTTTATGCTTTGGGTTTGGGTAATTTCTTTATTGAAGGAAATTTTGAATATAGGAAGTAAGATTCAATGGTAGGATGCCTAGACTTGGGGTGACTTTAATCCTTTATGAAGAGATGAGGAGATATAGGATATATATGGCTTAACTGCACTATGAAAAACCAGTTTGATATGTAATACTAAACAATGATAAACATCTTTGCAATGACCTAAAAGGGCACTTGAGCATGATGAGATGGTTTTATAAGAGAACTGCACGTGGGAGTTAAAGGAAGAAAAGAAAAAAAAGTAAAAGGTTCAAACAACAATGCAAATCAAAAGCTGATTTTTCTCTTGAAGATTGCATGAAAAAGCTGATTATATATAACACAGATTGAATACTGATGCGAGTGTAAGCAGCATTGTCAACACAGTTGGGCAAGACATAAGAATGCATGGATTTTTAATTACTTTGTCATATGAAATTTTGAGAAAAGTACAGACGTGGTGAAGATTCTAAGGGTGTTTGTTAATAATGCCTCTTGATATAGAATGCTGGAAAGTTAAGAAATACAAAACAAATATGAGAAATGTCGGTGTCTAATTAGATGAGAGATCAGAAGAGGGAAGATGTAACATGAAACACTAACATTAGTTTGATGCTAGTTAGGAACTGTTGATAGAAGTTAACACAATCTGGGATGATGCTTGGCAGGGTTGTCTTACATCTTGAGTATTATTATTTCTTTCTGAATGGAAGATGCTTTAGTTATTTTTATGCAAGTGGAGCAGTTGCTATCATGTTCGCTTCCCAAATTTATCCTTCTTACCATAAAAAATGCATATTTTATGTGACCTTTTTGGTCAACAGCAAAAGGTGTTTATATTCTTCTTTATTCTTGCGTTAAATTGTTAACCATCAAGCAAAAGGAAGGATGAATATCTATTTGTCCTTTCTCCTTCCTTTCTTTGCACCATTTGCTTCATCTCTAAAAGCTCCCATCCAACTAACCTTTGCTATAAGGAAAAATGATGAAAGTTTACTTTCTAGAATTGATATTCTAGTTGCTAAGAATTCAAATTCTAGGGATCGGTATGATAATTTTAGGTTATTACGGTTTGTACTCCAAGAGGAATTTTTTATATTTGCAAAAACAGGGCTAAGGAGAGAATAATGTCATTAAGATGTAGAATTTAAGACAGAATTCTGCATTGCCAATCAGAAGCTGCAGCTCTTCTGATAGTGATGCAGGCATTACCCTCGTTCTTTTAGTATGACTACTAATTGCATTTCAAATTTGAATCCATTTTTCTTCTTATTATTATATTTTAAATTTGTGCAGAGAGATTGCGTGAGTTAGCTTGGAGTGGTGTACCACCATACATGCGTCCCAACATTTGGAGGCTTCTCTTGGTGAGCTTGACCAATTTATACATGCCCTCATACTACATGCTTCATTAATTTCCCACAAAAGCAGCATAGAGTATCGGGTTTCCATTTGAGAAGCCTGATGTTAATCAGCAAGGTCTAAAACTTCGAGGTTGCAGCTCATTTTGGTTTTATTTTCACATATGCACACAAACACATGCAGAGCGTGCTAAAGGAAAGAATAATCGGTGTTATATGGATCATGACCTCTGACTAGTGCGCTTAACCTAATATGGCTTCTTATGCTCTGAACTATGATTTCCTTTTCATCAACAAAATTTTTGTTGCCTGTTTTAAATTTAAATATGAACTGACAACAGGGATATGCACCACCTAATTCAGATAGAAGGGAGGGGGTTTTGAGAAGGAAGCGAATTGAGTACCTTGATTCTGTTGCTCAGTTTTATGACATTCCCGATACAGAACGCTCAGATGATGAGATCAACATGCTTCGCCAGGTATTTCCTGATCAAAGTATGTTATAAAACCTGTGTCTGCCAGTTCTTGACAATTCTCTTTACTTTCGTTGTTAGATTTCTGTTGATTGTCCTAGGACTGTACCTGATGTCACTTTTTTTCAACAAGCGCAAGTTCAGAAATCCCTGGAGCGCATTCTTTATACATGGTTAGATATTAATCTTAGTTTTTCATTCCTTATTGTCAAGGGTTTTTGAATGTAATCTGTATGCAAGCACTTTATCAGATTTTTCTTGCGTCTTGGTGATGATGATATGACTGTAAATGAAAAGAACTCTGATTTTCTCTTTGAATTAAGAATTGAACGGATCTCCTTGTATAGTTAGGGATCCAAGATTTGGTGTAGGTATCCACATCGAGCATTGATTCTAGGCTTCTTTAAAAGGGGTCAATTCAGATACAATACATGTTGAATTTATTTTGAATTCCCATAAGTTTACCTTGTGTAATTGAACCCTCTCAATGTCCGAGTAATATGTATCCATAACAAGTGGGAAAAAGGCTACACTGCAAACCATTTGAGTTGACTTGTTTGAACCTGCTGAAATGTCCCATTTTGAACCTTCATGGCTCGACTCATTTGCCATCTCTACACTAACGACCTCAACTGCTGAATGGACTGCTATCTGGAATGTCAGTTTGCAACCAATTGAGTTCAGGTCCCAATATCTACTCAGATAAAGGATTGCAACTGTTCAAAGTTCTGACTGAGATTGGTCTAAGTTCTTCTTTCTTAGCTACCAAGAATTCTATTCCAGAAAATTGCACTTTATCTCTCAATACTGCAACTGTTCTAAAAAACAGGTCCATAGCTGTTGGTCATTTTGGGGTGGGTGAGAGTGTTGTGCAAGGACTAGTGACACTATAGCTTAAGTTTACAGTTGCTTGCTACAATATTTCCTTTCTTGCTTTTGCTGACCGCTAAAAAAAAAACAAGCCTGTATCATAACCGTTGTACCCATCATATTTTATATTAAAGGTGAATAGGTTGATCTAAGCAGCTCTTGGCATGAAAATTTGGGATGGTTCTGTTGCTTGGGATGATTTTAACAAATTTCCAACATGTTGTGTTCATGTGCGGTCTGCATGCAGTCTTCCAAAATCTTGCAGCGTAATGTGCAAGGTCCTTCCACCATGCAAACTAGATGAACTGGATGTTTGATCATGTGATAAGGCTGCTTTTTGGTTTGGGAAATCCTAAATAAGACGCAATAATGGGTTGAGCTCTGTATGGAAAGGCACTAGGCGGGGATCTCATGGCATCTCATATTGTTGTCTGCAATAACATGACAAAGTTCTCTGAGTGACAGAACTTGCTATAGTACATGAGGATTTGTAATTCAATTGTTATTGACTATACTGTGATAAATATGCTTCTGATAAGGATACATGAATGAGGATATGACACTTTCATGCTCCAAAAAGGGGAATAGATGAGGTTTTGGAAAACAGCTATGTCCAACACCAGGACATATGTTTGCATCTAAAGGGCCATAGTTGCCTAACCATATAATTCATGACAACCAATCTTGTGAAAGAGTTCTTGTATTATTAAATTTTTAGAAATACTCTTGTACCTGCTTTGTTCATTGTAACTTGCATTGAACATTATCTTTTGTCCCAGATCCGGTGTTTCTTGTAGCTCAATTTTACTTGAATTGTGATGTTTTAAATGCAGAAAAAAAAAAAAATCTGTTTATCATGTGATGCTGTGATGCATTGTGATAAATGCCCTCACCAAATATTTCATTATTATCTAGTGGTAATCAATTTTTTCTTCAGGTGTTATGTTTCTTAATTTTTATACAGGGCAATCCGGCATCCTGCAAGTGGATATGTTCAGGGAATAAATGACCTTGCAACACCCTTTCTGGTTGTTTTCCTATCTGAATTCTTGGAAGGAGACATTGATAACTGGTCCATATCTGATCTAACTCCAGACAAAATCTGTAACATAGAGGCTGATTGTTATTGGTGCCTCTCAAAGCTACTAGATGGCATGCAAGACCATTACACATTTGCTCAACCAGGAATACAGAGACTTGTATTTAAGTTGAAGGAATTGGTTAGGCGGATTGATGGTAAACACTTCTTCTTTTACCTTCTCTTTTATTGAGATAGGTTTACATTTGCGACACATGGCTTCATCTCTATATTGCTTTAAGATGTAAACCTGTGTACTTGGTAAAAGAATTCCTTACTCTCTGAGAGGCACCTTGTTTATCCTTGGTCAAGGGTTGGAAGAGCATATTGGAATTTGTAGTTATCAAGTATTATTGCTATAAGAAATTGCTTTTCCTTATTTCTCCTGTCCTCTGGTAGTGTTTGGTGCAACATATTCCTCAATAAATGCATCAGCATTACCAGACTGATGAGTCAGTATAACATATGCATTCATGCAACAGTATTTAATAAAATCTAAACATTGCCTCATGTATGCATAAGCATAACCCATTTTATTTATAAAATTATATGCTTTGTGTAGTCAAGTATGCGCTATCTCAAATCCTATTTTTCAAAAATTTGTATCAGAACCTGTTTCAAGGCACATGGAAGAGCAGGGGCTTGAATTTCTTCAATTTGCTTTTCGCTGGTTCAACTGTCTTTTAATACGTGAGGTTTGGTTTCTAACTTAACTTATGCTGTCCTTGTGATTTTATTATTTATTGAAGCAATGTTAAATTTTGTTTTTAGATCCCTTTTCATCTTGTAACCCGCCTGTGGGACACATACCTTGCTGAAGGAGATGCTTTGCCAGATTTCCTTGTGTACATATATGCAAGTTTTCTTTTAACGGTGAGTCAGTCACTTCCTATTCACTGATGTTACTATCAGATTCATGTTATCAATGCACTATTGCTACAATATCATGTCTCACTACTCCTGCAATGCTTATGTGAATGATAGAACATCTTTTGACTGCTGTATGTTGGAAAACTAAAACAAGCACGTTGTAAAAACAATCTTTATGGAAAGATTCAAGAGCTTATGTTTTACTAGCAACTTTTATATGTTCAATCAGGTCCTTTTAGGTTTTCATGAATTTAAGGAAAACAGGAGCTCCAAATACACTGTTGATTATTGCTACTTTAAACTTGTTTATCTTTTTCTTTCTCGATGATCAAGAAAATCTTTGCCCTTCTAGTGAGAAGATTTAGTTTAGCTCTCTTTAGAAAGATTTATGCATTGAGTATTAAAAATATGCGCTGTTTTTTCCTCCAGTGGTCAGATAAGCTACAGAAACTTGATTTCCAAGAAATGGTGATGTTTCTTCAACACCTTCCAACTCAGAACTGGACACACCAAGAGCTAGAGATGGTACTTTCTAGAGCATACATGTGGCACAGCATGTTCAACAGCTCCCCTAGCCACTTAGCTAGCTAAATATGAATTAATGTTCAACTTACCTATTAACGGTCTTCAGTTGCAATTTTCTTGATAACCGTTTGTTTTTATTTTTGGGGGTTTCTTGAAGTGGTCTGTTATATGCAGATACATGTTTTCTCATTCTAGTGGAGGTGGTCAAAGAGTGTCGTCATACGTGTTTGTGGCTTGTAATATTTTTGTATTCTGTAGCATTTCCTTGTACATTTACCATTGAGTGAAGAAAGAAATTAAAGCAAAGGAATCTTTATTTAACAATTTTTCAGGTTGAGTTGGCAACTTAGGGCTGAATTTTCATGTGATAACACCAGTGAATTTTCACTCTTGGTAGTATTCTTGCCTGGTATGTCGAATGGATTTTGGATTTGGATTTTACACGAATTCTGTCAATTAAGGAGCGAAAGGTCTCAAAGTTCGAATCTTTTCGACTACAAGAGCTTTCATTAATTTGGTGGGTTAAGGGAAGGACTATAGTCCCACAATTTCTCCAAATAGAGCCATCCATATCCAAATATATTGCACCAAGTCATATTTTAGGAATTGCCACATAACAAATCCACATATAATAAATATGTTTGTTGCAAAACAGAAAGCAGTTACTGAATACACCACAACCCCATGATGCAAAAACAATTTTGTTTAACCAACATGACCCAAATCTCTTGTTCCCTTGTCAACTCTCTTGTGCATGCCCTCTTCTTCTAGGTGGCTTTGACAAATCCAGATAAAAACTGCTTCATGAAAACTGAAATAGTAAAGTCTCGCTTGCCTTCTAAATTCTATTGTGTAAGTAAGCCATGATATCTTGGCATCACAAGAGTTCAAAATATTCAAACAAGATTTAGCGATTTCCTTCTTGCCTGCAATAGTAATACACACTCATATTAGAGGCCAATAATGTTCTTGTTAGACCTACTACCGGAGAATTCCAAGCTCCTCAATGTTTAGACCCCTTACAACATATAACATGCAGGGAAATAAATTTCTCTTCATATTTTATACACTATAGTCAAGGGATCATAATTTTTTTTCACTATTTTAACATAACATGTAGAAGATGCAAAATGAAAATCCTTTACATGCTTTAATAGACACCATAGAACAAAAAAAAAAAAAACTATTTGGTCATAAATAAGGATCACTTACATGTTTTTTCTGCTCAAGTTCTTCAAGAAATTTATCAGGATAATCCATATATTCACTGCACTCTTTCTTTATAGTAGCTGCAAGCTCTTCTCTTCCAGCCTCCTCAAGATTCCTAATCAAAATTGCGAAGGTTAACTTATCTGGGTCACAACCTGATGCCTTCATTCTGCTATATGTTTGCATAGCCTTCTCAATCATATCAACTTGTAGATAAGCCCCAATCATCTCAGTAAATGCTCTTGTATCAGGTTTCAAACCTTCCTTTTCTAATTTAGAAAAGAACTCTTCAGCCATTTCAATCAGTTTGTTCTTTCCCAACATCTGAATCATGCTATGATATAATGATAGATCTGGTTTGTACCATATTTCCTTTCTCACAAACTCAAAGACCTAATTCTTGATTCCAGTTCAAACAAAAACACAAAATAGGAAAAAAAGAAAAGGACAACTTAAAATTGGTACAAAGAAAAACAAGAAAAGGTTCAAACATAGAGCACTAGAGAACTTGATTCTTTCCAATACAGCAAATACTACTTTGTACTTGTATTTTTACGAAAATTAATGAAATTCATTAGCAAATCCATACATTTCAGGTTTGATATAAATGAATACTCATTCGGAGTCCTACCTCACTAATTTAGTTGACATGGTTATGATGCCAGAACCGAATCATTTAATATCTATTAGAATTTGCAAATCAGTTCTAAATTAAGTAAAGGCTACAAATTCTGCTCGACTAAAATTAGTTGATTTTGAAAGTGAATTTTATACTTCCCAATGTAAAAAATAAATATGAGAGTTCATTTATAAATGAATTTCATCAATGAAATTTCTGTTACAAATGGAATGAATTTCAGATTCATTAAAACATGATGCAAGTTTTAACAAAGTCACAAATTAAGTCTTCAACTTGCAGCAACGTTAGAAAGAATCCATCTAAGGTTTCTGTATAAGAATTGCATGATACTTGATAAAAGCCACGAAATTCAAATGGGAGGCAACATTCCCCTCTACATAATACCTTATGATAGTTAAAGATTCAAATTTTTCAGCAATAAGTTACGAACTTTAATGGAAGAATTTCCAAATTCAGCATAATGTGGATTCTTGAAGGGCATTAAATTGCTTGAAAATGCATAGTAACCTATGTACAGCAAGAGTAAAACAGAGTACCTTGACAGCCAAATCCAATTCATTTTGTTTTTGCAAGACTTCAAGAGTATCAAGCAAGTCAGTTTTGAGGAGCCTTGAAACTTTATCCTTAAAAACCTCTTCTAATCTGAGATTGGATGATTTAGCCAATTTTAGGGATTGAATTGCTTGTATGGCTTCTGTTGATAATCTCTTTGACCTCCATAAGGGTTTTCTTCGCCCTCCTCTTAGGCTACAAGTGATAACAGAGGACTGAAAGTGGATTTTTTGGGGAATTTCACATAGTTTCAGAGGAGGAAACTGAAACTTGAAAGAACCTATTATCGTAGATTTCATGGTCGCACTACAGTTGATGAGTGAAAGACAGAAATTTGCCCTATTTTAACGCTCTGTTTGGATTGAGGTGAAAGAGAGGTAAATAAAGATAAGGAGGAGTAAGCAATGTGTATACCCGTTTGAAAACAAGTCAGTCGAAGAGGGAAAAGGATAAATAAGGGCAAGTCTTGCCCTCTTTTCCCTCCTCAAAACTCAATTTTTCTTACACCTCAAATTGGGGTGTAAGCAGCGAGAGGTAAGATTTAAATTAATTTACAACTAAAAATAAGTTTTTCTTTCTTTCTTTATCTTCTCAGACCGTTAAGGATCTGTTTGACAAAATTAATTAATTGTTAGTTATTTTAGTGGCGTTTATTTATTAGTTATTTTAATAGCGTTTCATGAAATACTAAAAGCTAAATGTGACATAAATTAACTTCTCACAAAAAATTACCTTAATCTTCAAAAGTCAATTCAAATATTATATTACAGAATAACTTTTTAAGTCGCGTTCAGAATTTTGACTAGTCAAAATCCTAAAAGTTATTTAAAAAGCTGTTGCCGAACACAGTCTAAATTGTTAAAAATATTTCAAATTTTATGGGCAATTTTAATTGTATGATAAATCTATTTTTTTTTATGAATTTTTGTTTTAATTACAATAGCATCGTGATTTCAAATTATACTAAATTTAATAAATAAAATATTATTTTTGTAAAAACCAATTTAACATTTTCCCTCCAAATTAGACTAATAAAGAAAAATTTCATTTATTTGTATAAATGTTAAAATAAAAATAATATATTCATCTTAAAAATAAAATATTATTTATTTATATAATATTAACAAGTAATGATTCTCTAAAAATAAAATGACGCCGTAATAAATAAAAATTATTTTTATAAGAAATTTAACATGAGTATAAATAAAATTTTGTGCTTAAAAATGACAAATCAAAAACTAAATTAATATTTTATGTTTATAAATAACTAAAATTTATTATTTTATTTGTCTTTTTATGAATTTAAATTTTTAACTAATATAATTAGTTAAGTAGTAAATTTTTAGTTAATTTGACTTGAGAAGAGAGTACAAGTTAAAAAAAAATTCATAAAATTAAATAGAATTTGAAATTAAAGTGTTATTATAATTAAAATTAAAATTCAGAATATTAAAAGAAAAAAGTTAAATTTATGGTACAATTAAAATCATAAAATTTGAAATATTTTTAATAATTTAGCCTTTCTAAATATTAAAAAAAATATATTACCACTCACTACTTTTTCATTAATTTAATATTTCCAAACGCAACAGTTTTATTATTATAAGTTTATAACCCTCGTTACCCTTAACCTCTTCACTCAACCCATCCAAACAAAGTTGAAGTGTCGACTCGAAAACGACGACATATTCCTAAACGACAGCGTAAAGTAAACATCTTTCGGTGTTGATTAAAAACTCTTTCGGTGTTGATTAAAAACTCTTTCGGCTCGACTCGACTGGGTAAGCTACTTCTGTTTCTCAAGAAAGGAGCAGAAAAAAGAGAAAAAGAAAAAATGGAAGGAAGGTGGAGAACATGGTTCTGTTGGGTGATAATAGTGGTTCATGTAGTGGGTATACTGATATTCACTAGAGGATTCTTGCTTACTAGAACTGAGCTTCCCTATTACAGTCACTGCTCTGACATTTATCAATCTCCTTGCGTCTTACCCGCTCACAATAACTTTTCTTCTTCTGCCGATTTTGGTCTTAAAAATGGCAATATTAATCAAGATCAATACTGCTGGACTAAACCTGCTGTGGATCGTCTTGTTATTATTGTTCTCGATGCTCTCAGGTACTTGAGATTTATTTATTTTCTTAATTTTCAAGAAAGTTTTGATATTTGGATAATTTCTTTAGAAATTTCTTGTTTCAGGTTTGATTTTGTTGCTCCTAGCACATTTTTCCCAGGTTAAACCCTATTCTTACAATTCTTATACATCTTTCCTACCGGTGGCAGTTAACTTTGTTGTGGTTGAATAATATTGATTTTCATTCGTATAGAGCCGAAAGTATGGATGGATAAGCTTCCTGTTTTACAAAAAATGGCATTTAAACAAGGATCATCTGCCAGGATTTTCAAAGCTATTGCCGATCCGCCTACTACAAGTCTTCAACGTTTGAAGGTCTATTTTTAGTTTTTATTTTCTGTTTTTAACATTTGATGCCTCCTTGGTTGAATTTCTCAGTTTCTATTAACAAATAACTTCCCTGCTCTTTTTATCCCTTGTCATCGTCAGGGCTTGACCACTGGTGGACTGCCAACTTTTATTGATGTTGGAAATAGCTTTGGTGCCCCTGCAATTGTTGAAGATAATTTTATACATCAGGTTTGCCTGTTATCTCCCGTCGGAGACTGGGATATATTTAACTTTCATCTCTTATTTTGAGTTTTTAGTCACTGGAATATTTTGAATTTGAACTTTGTTTGACATGTGTGTGTGTATGTGTGTATAAGCCATTTAATTCTCATGTGACTATGCCAATTGCAGTTGGTTGTAAATGGGAAGCGAGTAGTAATGATGGGTGATGACACATGGATTCAGTTGTTCCCTCATCATTTTAATAAATCTTATCCTTACCCATCTTTTAATGTTAAAGATCTTCACACGGTATGCCATTTGACTCATCATTTTAGTGGTTTTTGTTCTTTATGATTGATGTTTCTATTGATTATGGAGAAACTATAATTTTCCAGGTTGACAATGGATGCATTGACCATCTACTTCCATCCCTAAATCAAGAAGATTGGGATGTTCTTATTGCACATTTCCTTGGTGTGGTAAGATTGTGGTACCTTATCAATGCAACTTCCTATAATTTGTGTATTTTCTATAAGTAAATTATTCTTGTAGATGGTTGCATGAGTTTAAGTAGATATCAGTATGCTGCAACTACTCCTTATTATGTGCTGATCTTGCAATTCAGTGATCCAACTCTGTAATGCTTGCTTGCTCCTCAGGAACTAGAAAAAGAAATAATTGTTTTCATAAATTTGCAGAGCTATTCCCTCCTTCTGATAAATACCTAATGTTTATTTTATTTTTTAATTAATGAGCTATGATTGCTAGTTTCAAGACAAACATGTAAAATCGTCATTCTCTATATACAACCCCATATGTAATGATTGCTTATGGCAAATTTCTGATAAATTGATTCTTCTCATGAATGGTGTCTGAATTGACTTTGTACTCATTGGATGAGATATAAACCTGGCTATGAAGTTTTTTCTCTTTCCTCCCCCTGCCCCTAATTGTTTGTTGCTACATCTGAGTAAATACCATTCAGGAATAACACTTCCAAAATATTCCCTCTACTTCTTTTTAATGCTTAAGGTTAGAAATTCGATTGCCCTCCTTGGGGAAACTGAATTCTTTTTATCTTTGACATACAGGATCATGCCGGGCATATATTTGGTGTTGATTCTACACCGATGATAGAAAAGTTGCAGCAATACAATCTCATTCTAGAGGTATTTCTCATTTATTTCAAACTGGAGCTGCTTTTGCTTTCTTGAGTATATCCTTGTCCAAGTAACGTAGCCTGGCATGTCACTTAATGATAAATTGGTCAGACTTTTTGAATTTATGAAACTCCTGTATATCATTCTGTTTCAAAGTTATGCCATTTTGTTCTGTTCTGGTTCTTAAACAATTAATTTTCAAGAAGCTTAGTGAAATAATCAAGCAACAATTTATATTCAACCTTTAGTTTTATGATTCTTCAGTTACTAAATGGCTATTTCTGGTTTAACCTTTGTTTCTCCATCTGAAGAGAGCTTTTTTAAGGTACAGCGCCCATGAAACCTTTTTTTTTCTTTTGGTGAATTTGTTGGAATGATTGGAAGTTTTATTTTTATTTTTGTTTTTCTGATAATTCAACTTCAGATACATATTGCGACCTGCACGTCAATTTTATGGTATCTAGATTGTAGTGTGTTCATGATGGTTAACAAATTGTGAACCCAACATAATCAGATTAAACATTGAAGAGCGTAGAAAGATTAGGTTAAGTGAACAGAATTTTTATTGAGGACTTGGGTTCATGAACTATGCTTGAGCATTGAAATCAGTGTTAGAAATCAAGGTTTGACAGTTAAGGAGCAAAGAACCATGGAATATGGAAGTTGTTTCTGTGTTCATATGTGCCCTATGAAGCTGTTAGAGGTGTAACATCCTGTCTTTAATGCTCGAAAATGTACCTATTTTGACATGTGATCTTCTTTCACCCTGAAATAGCAGGGGGCTAGAGGACTTGGGCATGCTTGATTCTACAATGGAGTAGGTGCAATATCTACAAATATCTATTCTTTAGTTATATATTAACTTGGCCACATATTTTGCCTCAGAAAGTAATCAAAGAGTTGGAGAGCCAATCTGGGCCAGGTGGGTTACATGAAAATACTCTTCTTCTTGTGATGGGTGACCATGGACAAACACTAAATGGTGATCATGGTGGAGGAAGTTCAGAAGAGGTATGCTATATAACCCTTTCCTACAGAAACTTGATTTTGTTTATCTTCTTATTTTACACTTTTTTTTTAGAATGTGCATTAGTTTTAAGTGGACTCTTGAATAACACTATGCAGGTGGAAACATCAATTTTTGCCATGAGTTTTAAGCAGCCTCCATTTTCTATTCCATCTGAACTCGACACTTCTTCGTGTGAACTAGATTCAGTATGTCTGCTGTCTTTAACTGCATATACATGCTAGTAGCTCAAAATCATCTGTGATTTCCCACTTTAACATATATTTCTTGTTCTTGGTCATCTTGTTTTTGCCTTAAATTAATGGTATATTATCTCTCCTCCTTGTTATTAGTTTGTTTGACCATATTTCTTCTTCACAAATTTAGCAATGCAGAGGGGAAGTGAAAAAGGGAGAGGGAGGTGGAGTGAGGTATAGGAAAATGATGAGAAGTGTCAACATGATTTTGCAAATATAAAATCATTTTGCAGTGATCAAAACTTTAAAAAGACATAGCTTCGACAATGTTTCTAATTATTTTGATGGATATTCCAATTGGTGTCATCCCTTCTATCCTGCAAGAAAAGAAAACTTTATTGTTTGAGCGACAGATGGAAATGAATATTGTCAACTCCTTATGTTGCCCATGCTTTAGTTAATCCTTCTCCTGAGTGACTCTCCATTATTCCAATTTCAGGATGGGAAGAAAATGTGTGTTGGCTCCATGCAACAGGTGAGGATGCCGTTCTATTTCTAGCTTAGGATTTAACTTGATTTCATTCAAATCCTGTTCTTCTTGCGAAAGGTACTTACTGAGGTAAATTTCTACAGCTTGATTTTGCAGTGACTGTGTCAGCTTTACTTGGTGTCTCCTTTCCATTTGGAAGGTGCCGTGTAAGCATCCTTGAATTTTAACTTTTATATCACTTTATTCATGTAACTTGTTTTTATTTGTGTGATGATTTTGGAACTGCTTGACTGAAACAGATCTGATCTAACCCCTCTATGCTTTCTGTTATGCCGTGGCAATTCATTGGTGTTGGCAGAATGTTAGATGTATTGCTTAGACCTAGGGTCATGTTATGCTGTATCATTGATCTCCTTTGGCTTGGTTGCTTTCACACGTTGTCTTTACTGGAGCGAGCATATACTTTATATTAAGTCATTCAAATGTCTTAGTAATCATCAGGAATGTTTTTGGTGTAACAAAATTATGATTAGTATACAGTCTTAGCTTTAACCCTTTTACTATTTTTCTTCTTTATTTGTTATATCTGAAATGCTGGAAAACTGAATGCGCCAAACATGGTTGTTTATGTAACCAATATGTTTATGGGAATTATATGCATTTATTCATCATGGATAATCTGTATTCCCTGTGGAATCGAAAGTCTTTAGTAACATTCAGGTGCCTTTTCACTTTTGTTCATATATTTATGGTTCGTAAAGTCTCAAAAAGTTTTCATATCCTTCAGTTATGTATTTGTCATTTGGCCATAGCAAAAAGTTCTTGTATGCCAATTCTATTGGGATTGCATTCTTAGCTTTGATTGTATTTCACTGTATCGTTATATTAATTGTTGTTGCAACACTTTCTACCAGGATCAATGCTCATCAAGTTGCCTTTTTATATTTTTTTTTCCTTCGCTCTCCTTTCAGTATCGGTCGTGTTAATCCTGAGCTATATGCTTTAGGTGCTGGTACATGGAATTTGGAGGGCACACAAGTAGGAAGTTGCGAAAATCAGTCAAAATTGGAAGAATGGGTGCAAAATTATGCAAACATACTTTGCATAAATTCTTGGCAGGTACTTTTACTTTACCAGTCTTGGAATTTTAAGATGCATGTAAGTGTAGTACCTTTTGCTACATTCGAATACTTATTGGAACATAAGGTAGCCCCGAGATCCATTGGAGTGTAAGGGTATTAATGTGGAATTTCCAAAAAAAAAAAAAAAATATGTGATCTATATCTAGTTCTATTGACAAGTTTGATATAATTTTTTGTAGTTACCGGCTGTAATTTATTTGCATATGTCACTCTTGTTTCCACCTGCCATCCAGCTTATACTAACGTTATGAACTGTTCTGTAGGTCAAAAGATACATTGATGTCTATTCAGCCTCATCAATGATTGGATTTTCCTCTGATGACTTATGGCACATATCAGATGTATATAATAGGGCAGAGGAGAAATGGTCAAGCACTAAGGAATCTGTATTATATAAAAATGAAAGCTGCCACTCCTTGTTGCCTGGGCTTACAAGTCAAATCGATGTTTATTTTAAGTTTCTATCAAATGTTTCTGAGCTAGCGCGCTCCAAATGGACTGAATTTAATTTGAAGATGATGGGCACTGGTCTTGTGATTATGTTAATATCACTTTTTATCATATTCCTTGCTATTCAGCAGGAAAACATGCCGCATATTTTTCATTCTTCATCTGGAGATTCTAGAATTTCCTTTGATTTAATATTGGCTACATTTATAGTGGCAATACGTGCATGCAGCTTATTTTCAAATAGTTATATTTGTAAGTTCAAAATTTTCATGCTTTCAAGAATGTTTGTCCATGTTTTTCTTCTCTTCGCTTGCTTTGGCTGACTTTTAATTTTATTTACATGTTTCTTTTCTAAACCTTGATCCAGTGGAAGAAGGAAAAGTGGCAAATTTTCTGTTGGCCACAACTGGCATTATCAAGTTACGCTATTCAATCATGAAAAGGAGGATGCTATCTGAAGTATGTATCTGCAACCTTGAATATTTACTATCACAAGTTCATTTTCTGATAACTGATCAGAAAAGCTTTGCTGAATTGTTTTTTGATACTGACTGTTTTCAGAGATTCATTTGCAGGCAGTTGTTTTCCTTCTGTTAATCTCCATTCTCAGATTCACCATTGAAGTAGGGCTGTCAAAGCAGGCTGCCACTTCCCTATTTATGAATGTATCTCCTTCATGGATGCTTAGGATTGCCCCAGGCCATCCAATATGGATATATTTGTCTGAAATTGGGCCAATTCTGGCTCTCATCTTGTTAGCATGGTTACTGTACAGAACCAGTAACTATTGTCGGGGAATTTGGAGCTACCTTATATGGGGAAGCATTTTAAGCTATATACTTATAGCAGTGCATTGGGGATCTGAAAGCAACATATCAAGTCTGGCTCTGTTGCTTCAAGGAATTGGAAGAAGTTACATCCCCAGAATAGTATATGCGATCAGCCTAGTTCAACTGTTATTAGTGATATTTGGCCGATTTCTTACTGGAGAGAAAACTTTAGATAAAAAGTGTAGCTTGATAATTAAAGCAGTGGCCATGTCATCTGCTTGGAGTTCAACAATCATTATTCTGTCAGGAAAACAAGGATCATTGATTGCATTAGCATCCGTGATTGGAGGTTCTTAAACTTCGTTATAGCTTTAATTGTTTGAACTATTGTTAGAAAGAACACCTTATTTGAAATGTTGAGTAGAAGTCATTAAAGTTCGAGTTGAGGTGAAATTCATATGTTCAATAATAAAGCTTCAAAACAATCAAATAACGGTCTTAAATTACTTTTTCCAACTTCTGAATTGGTGTTTTTCTGGAAAAGCAATAAGTTCAATTCCAAACAAACTCTTAGTCTTTATATTGCGTTCTTTAGCTCCAATTTTATAACTTATTATTGTCTGGGCATATGAAATTTTTTGGTTTCTTTAAGTTTAGATACTTGTTATCTGATATTTGTACTTTTCTAATATTTCATTAGAGTGCTCCCACATCTGTGTGAAGGATTTGGGCATGTGTATAAGAGGCTGTTCTTGGCAGGTTATTGCATAGTGAGACTGGAAAGCATGGAAGAAGATGTCATCAGCGGGACTGCTAAAACATGGAATTTCAATCCTTTTGCTATCACACAATGGAATCTTTTGGCAGTATGTCTATTTTTCGCCGCGGGTCACTGGTAAGATGCAATGCTTGTTAGTTATTGGGATGATTATGTACAGGCCAAGCCTGTGTCTAGTCTACCATGTCTTGAGTTTCTTTGATAAGTATTGCAGCTCATTCCCTAAGACAGGAAGTTCATTGGCTTATGTGCAGTTTGGTAACTCTTAAGATTTATCGCTTTATTAATATGTGCATCTATATTTCACAACCATTTACAACTTTTCAGGTGCGCATTTGACGGCCTCCGTTATGGTGCTGCATTTATCGGGTGAGTCTTGGATATGTGTATGTGTATGCATCTACTTGTTTTACATCATTCATGGTTTTATTTGAACTAATCCCCTCCCAGGTCATTTGATGTGATGTGATGATCTTGCCTTAAATGGTACTAATGGTTATTGCCAATCAATGAATAATGTTAATCCCACATAATGTTTTCAGGTTTGATGAGTTCGTCCTTGTTCGTCAAGCAATCCTTCTTACGGTTGATACATTTGGCTTTTCTCACATTCTTCCTATATTTGGACTTCCATTTCTTGCTGTACACCAACATTCATTGGGTCGTCAGAACAACCACGAGAAGAGATATGTTTTCAAGCGGCTTTTCCAGGTTTCTTCCTCGACTTCTGCTTGATATTTTTACTTCAACTCTCTATTTTGGGATGTCCTGTAATATCAATTTACGAATTCTCTAATCATTTATGTTTAATTACATGTCTTGCCCCTTTCTATCATTAGCAATGGCTAATGGGTCATCTTCATGTTTCAGATGTATATGGTGTTTGGACTTATAACCGCCATTACGGTCACTGCGACTATAATGTGTGTCACCATTCAAAGGCGGCATTTAATGGTAACGACACATTTGTAAAAGTTTGTAATCATTTATATACAACATTCAATAAATCTAATGTTTAGCCATTTTCATACTCATCATAGGTATGGGGTTTGTTTGCGCCAAAATTTGTTTTCGATGTGGTGGGTCTTATCCTCACAGATGTTCTTATTTGCTTGGCTTTACTGTTCTATTCTGATCAAGAAGACAGCTGTGCAAGGCAGGATGAGGCTGCGGAAAAATGAATACGAATCTTATTGCTTGATATTAAGAATTAATATCTAACTTAAGCTCTCATTGCTTTAGACTATGTATCTTTGTTCTCTGGTTAGAAAGCTGAAAACTTCATCGATGATCCTTTTCAAAATTGGTGAGCGCCAATTTTTCTGATGCTATCATATGTCAAAGTGGTTCGATTCTTCTCCGGACTGGGCAAGGCGGGAGCTTCGCGGACAGGGCTACCTTTTTTATGGGACGTGAAAATCTGGTACAAGAGTTTCACAATTTTGTAAACTCAAAGATTACATATTTTTTTTTATAGTCTCTAGAACATATAGACTGGCGCTGTATTCGACAATCATTTTTTAAATAATCAAAAGCTATAATTTTTTTAGGCAATCAAGAGCTAAAAGCTATGTTTTACAGTATTAGATAAAATAGGTAACAAAAAATTTAGCATCTATCAAAGAATTTGCTGGATTCTGCCTTTATGCCAAAATTGCTTGTGCATATAGAGAAGGAAAAAATAAATTATTTTTATACTAAATAAGCTTATAGCAGCTGAAGCTTGAAGGCTGAAGCGAGCAAAAGGTTAAAAAGGTAATTTCAAAACATGTCCCGAGACAAAACTGTCATACCTGCCAGGTAACCGCCATATCCACAAGAAATTATAACTTCGGAGAAGCGAGGAACAAGATAAAAAGGAAGAATTTTTAGAAGCTGAGAAAAAAAAAGTGAAGATAATGGGTATATCAGCCTCTAAACGGGTTAATACTATACTTACCAACTCGCCCGAGTTTAACTCTGCCTGTGATTCAGCTTACACACATTGCCTTTCACTAACTCAGCACGCTTTCCAAGGGGTTTTGCCCTACCAACTCACCACAGCCTCCGATCACATCTATGCCACCATCTTGTCCTCTCACAAACATCCCCTAATCCTCAAATGGGTCCCATCTCCGCCGTCTCGGACTCAAATCGACTCAGCTCTCCGAGTCGTGGCTCGTCAACAGCTCAAGAAGGAGGGGGAGGAGTTGATTTTGGGACCGGCCCTGTTTAAGAAGTGGGCGGTGGTGCTATACGCGGAGGCCATTGCGGGAAATGCCGGAAAGGCGGTTTTGGCTCGAATTCCAATAGGAGCAGCAGGGATTGTTGGGATTGGAACCATGACAAGGTCCAGGATGGACTTGGTCGGTGCGGCGATTGGAGTTTACGCGCTTGGAGTCGCGACTTCCATGTACCTTAGTTTATCTGGTTAAAGCAGACTAATTATTTGTCTTAGTTTTTACCCATTGTCTTTCATTTCTTTGTACGCCTTGTAATTTAGCAATAGAATCTCTTTAAGCTATCATTGCTTTTTGGCTGTGATGTGATTGGAGGTGAAATTTATCCTGGGAAAATGAAATTACCTGTAGAAAAATTAGTGAAAATTAGTTTGATAATTTGTTATTTATATTGCCTTAATTAAATCAGAATTATTAATTACAAGGATTAACGAGACCTGTAATTTGCAAGTTGCAAACTTGCAACAGCCATGAGTTATGGCAGAAACGAGCATTCAACACATAAATGCAAGAAGAAGAAGAAGAAGAAGCAGAGACAGAGTAGAAGGAGCAAAAAAAGAGTGAAAAACAGGCCAAAAAAATCATAGAAAAGAAATATAGGCTCCCCTTCAAAAAAATTAGAAGATATCACACGTGTCAACTTCAAACAAATAGCGCTTCACAAATAACTCACACTTCCCCAAAAATGCTTGGAACTTACGCGCCGCCCTCTTTGATAAAGCCACTCATCAATTTTACCTGCTCCTCGTTCTTGTCTCCTTGTTCAGTTTCACCACTTTCAGTCTCCAAACTTGTCCACTTCCACTCTAGCTGGAGCTCACTCCGTAAGTTAGCTGCAATGGCGAAAGCAAATGACACTGCCTCCAATTTCCCGCCGGAGCACGTCATCGGAACTTGGTATTCTGTTCCGGACCTACGGCTTCGTGACCATCGTTTCACTGTTCCTCTCGATTATTCCGCTGACCGTAATGGTACTAAGATCTCCATTTTCGCTCGCGAAGTCGTCGCTGGTACTATCTCAATTCAACATTTGCGGAAAATTCTTGATTTTTGATTGTTGATTGACTTTGTTTGATTTTGTTTTGTTTTTATGTCACTTCAAGCTTTTTTAGGTTTTCAGTAAGTCAAGTATTAAAGTCAACTAACAATATACTTATTACTCTTAACATTTTTAGGTTACTCGCATTTTCTCTGTAGCTAACAGAAATGGAGGAGAATATAAGATGGTTGAGATTGTTTGTCTTTAAATCCCAATCAACTTGCATTATTTGATAATTGTTTGTAGAACTTGTTGGAGCAAACTAAGAAATAACAGAGAAAAAAAAGAATATTGCAGTGTATCTTTTTTAATTAATTGCAAATGTGCTTAAATACAACAAAAAAGGATAACAGAAATTCCTATATTTCAGCTCAATCATGGAACGTGCCTCCATGTTTAACAACTCAGCTAGAAAAATGGAAATAATGACTGAAATGCAGCAGAACAAGTCAAAATATAACAGAAAAAGAAAAAATGCAGCAGCTAAATTGGAAGTGCAGCAGCTAAGTCAACTTCTTAACACTCCTCCTTGGCTTTGATGCTGCAAACTCCAAGTTTTTCCCTTAGAAACTCAAATTTGCTTCTTTCCAAAGATTTGGTAAAGATGTCTGCAATATTTCAGAACAACAGAACCTTCTTTCTGCACATCTCTAAGGAAAAACAATTTGATATTAAAATGTCGTTTTTCCATGAAAAACGGGATTGTTTGAGATAGCTATTACTGCTTGGTTATCCACAAACACATCTGTGCCTTCATTTTGCTTCAGGTTCAGATCAAATAACACTTTTCTAAGCCATAAAGCTTGATTTGTAGCAGCTGTAGCTGCAATAAACTCTGCCTCCGCAGTTGATTGTGCAACAACTTCTTGTTTTTTACAACACCAAGAGAACATTCCTGACCCCAGATTAAAACAATAACCTGAAGTACTTTTCATATCATTAGAACCACCATGATCACTATCAGAATAGCCCTGCAGAACATGAAACTGACTAGCACCGAACTTGATTCCATGCTTCAATGTTCCTTTCACATATCTTAGAACTCTTTTAGCAGTAGAAAAATGAGTTTCAATAGCACAATTCATAAATCGAGATAACAGACTCACATAATGTAAGATGTCAGGTCTTGTGGCAATTAAATACATCAAACAACCCACTAAACTTCTGTAAAGAGTTTCATCAACCTTTTTCGCTACATCTTCCTTGCTGAGCTTTACATTTTTACCCATAGGAGTTGTAGCAATTTTGCACTCATCCATTCTGAATTTCTTCAGAATGGATTTAGCATATTTGGTTTGGCAAATGAACACCTCTTTCTCCTTTTGTTGAACCTCCA
Source organism: Jatropha podagrica (assembly GCA_947857235.1). Lineage (NCBI taxonomy): Eukaryota > Viridiplantae > Streptophyta > Magnoliopsida > Malpighiales > Euphorbiaceae > Jatropha > Jatropha podagrica. The sequence goes on from CANUEP010022949.1 coordinate 165,038, forward strand.
TTCCAAGAAAATATGCCATTTCCCGTAAGTCAGTCATCTCAAAGGCCTGTTGCATGTCTTTCTTGAATTTGTTTATAAGTTCCAAATTGCTTCCTGTAACAAGTAAGTCATCCACATACAGGGAAACAATAACAAAATTGATCTCATCACCTTTGATGTAGAGGATAGCCTCATTGAGGCTTTTTTTGAATCCCAGCTGCATCAAATGCTCATCAATTGTGCTATACCAGGCCCTTGGTGCCTGTTTCAGGCCGTATAGTGTTTTTTTGAGCAAATACACATCATCTTCTTTCTCTTTTACAACAAACCCCTCAGGTTGTTCAACATAGATCTCCTCCTCGAGAAAACCATTTAGAAACGCTGACTTGACATCTAACTGGTACACTTTCCAACCCTTTTGAGCAGCAATAGCCAGCAACAATCTGATTGTTTCAATTCTGGCAACAGTAGCAAATGTGTCAGAAAAATCAACACCAGGGATTTGACCATAACCTTTCACAACAAGCCTTGCTTTATGCTTGTTTATAGAGCCATCTTCATTTAGCTTTGTTCTGAATACCCACTTTACTCCAATCACCTTTCTGTCGTCAGGGCTTTTTACCAGCAGCCACGTTTTATTTTTTTCAATCATACTCAACTCCTCCTCCATTGCAGCTACCCATTTTTTTATCTCTTTTTGCCTCCTGAAAATTTTCTGGTTCCAGGACTGCAATATTGCACTTCTGATAGATTTCAGAAAGTGATCTTGTGCCTCTGATAGGTTCATCATCAATCGAATTAGTTTCGGACAGCTCTAGCAACTTTAAATCTTGACTTTGAATTGTACCAGTCTGATCTCCTTTCCAATTCCATTTAGCATCTTCCATAAAATGCACATCTCTGCTTACTAGAATTTTTCTTGTATCAGGTTGAAAAACTCTATAAGCCTTTGAAACTGAACTGTATCCCACAAAGATTCCAGCTTCAGCTTTTCTGTCGAGCTTGTCTCTTTTAATCTGAGGCACATAAGTGAAACACAAGCAGCCAAACACTCTCAAATTTTTTAAAGAGGGTTTGTACCAAGCCTCAAAAGGTGTCTTCCCATCAATTGCCTTTGTAGGAAGTCGGTTCAGCAGAAACACAGAAGTGTTAGCAGCCTCTGCCCAGTATTCTTTTGACAACTCCTTTTCATGAAGCAAGCACCTGGCCATCTCCATCACTGTACGATTCTTACGTTCACTAATTCCATTTTGCTAAGGAGTATATGGAGCAGTGAGTTGATGTTCAATTCCAGCCTCTTCACAGAACTCACTGAAAGTTGCAGACGTGTACTCCTTCCCATTATCAGACCTCAACGTCTGAATTTTGCAGCCACTTTGTGTTTCAATCTAGTTCTTGAATTTTCAAAACACACCAGCCACTTCTGGTTTGAATCTGAGAAAATATATCCAGCACATTCTGCTATAATCATCAATAAAAAGCAGATAATACTTACTCCTATTAAGTGAAGGAGTTCTATGAGGACCAACCACATCAGTATGAATCAAATGAAACTTTTCTGATGCTCTCCAGGTAGCTTTCTTGAAAGGAAGCCTTGATTGCTTTCCATATTGGCAAGCCTTGCATTCTGGCATATTAACTTCAAGATTAGGCAAACCTCGAACAAGTTCATTCTTTTGCATATTCACCACTGCTCTATGATGAAAATGACCCAGACTTTTATGCCACACTTCTGCATTCACTGTTGTTGCTGAGTAGACTGATTGCTTTGCCTGTAGAAAATCTAGTGCAAAACTCTTGCCTTTCATGTGCACTTTGAACATATCTTCATCTTTTGAGTTTTTGATTAAGCAATGATTACTCTCAAAAAACACTTTAAAACCATTTTCAAGAAGCTGACCAACACTCAGTAAATTTTGAGTAATGTTAGGTACAAATAACACTTTTTGAATAAACTTTGTACCTGTTGAAGTATCTACTACAACTGTGCCTATCCCTTTCGCTGCGATATATTCTCCATTACCAATCTTTACTTTGGAAATGAATGACGTATCCAGCTCCTTGAATAGATCCCTGTCAAAGGTCATGTGGTTGGTGCAAGCACTGTCAATCAGCCATTTGTCACTTGAACGACTTGCTGCAAGACAGGTAGCTACAAATAGTTGCTCCTCTTCATGATCAGCTACTTGAGCAATA